>CM038792.1:16680150-16761529 GCA_021764765.1 Vicia sativa
GATTGTTTCTTTCTTATCTTTACCCAAGGCTCCACCATAAATTAAGACTCTATTCAGAGACCCGTTTATGTACTTTAGAATTCACTTCAATGATTGTCAGTGAGCCTTTCCAAGATTTTCCATGTACCTACTTACAAGACTTACTACATATGTTATGTTGGGTCTAGTACAGACCATAACACACATCAAAGAACCTACCACATTAGCATATAGGGTGCTATTCATATAAGCTCTTTCAACCTCACTACTGGGACATTGATCAATATTCAGCTTGAATTGAGGGTTTGTTGGAGTCACAACAGGCTTCGAATTTGACATACTATATTTTTTGAGAATCTTCCGTAGATATACCTCTTGAGATAAGTATAATTTCGATTGCTTTTTATCTCTTCGAATGTCAATCCCAAAATCACAGGCGGCTCGGATCCTTCATTTCGAACTCCTTATTGAGTTCATCCTTCACCCTCATCACCTCTTCGACATTGTTGCTTGCTATGAGAATATGATAAACATAAAGCAACAAAATAACAAATAAATTACCATGTCAAAATCTAAAGTAAACACAGTGCTCGAACTGACTTTTAATGAAACTTATGCGTGCCATAAACTTGTCGAATCTCCTATTCCATTGTCGAGGAGATTGTTTCAGCCCATATAAAGATATATTCAACTTGCACACATAATTTTTCTTTCCCATTTCGACATACCCTTCATGTTGCCTCATCAGGATTATTTCATCTAGATCCCCATACAAAAATGCAATATTCGCATCCATTTGTTTTAATTCAAGATCGACTGTCTAACCATGGCAAGAAACATTGAATTGACCTATGCTAGAACAGGAGAGAACACATAATTGAAGTCTACCTTCTTTCTAAGGGAAACCTTGCAACCAACCTTGCCTTGTATCTTTTGACGCCACTTCTTTGATTCCTTACTTAAATTTGAAATTCATTTATAGTGACTTTGGTTCCAGATTTTTGATAAATTCCCAAGTGTTGTTATCATGAAGAGATTTCATCTCATCATCAATCTCCTTCACCACTGGTCTTATTTCGACTCCTCACTTCCTTATGGTCTCTTGGTTCTTCGTCTAGAACCTCACCTTAGAGATTAAGGCATAAGCTATAAGATATGCATACCCAAGTCTCGAGGAGGCTTGACTCTTCGCGTCCTATCTCTTTCTAATAGGTAATCATCGACAATTTCCTCAACTTCCTCAACATATTCTACTTTTCTTCTTTGACTTGACATCAATATGCTCCACCTAAACCAATTTGTACATATTCCAACTCTTAGTCAAATATTTTTTGTACTTAGACCAACATTATTAATTTTCTTGAAAGTCATTTCAGCTTCATTGAAAACTACATTTCGACTAGTAATAATCCTTCTGTGACATGACTCTAGGCACTGTAGCACCCTTCTAAACCCTCCCCGCAAAATATAATAATTAATTCAGAGTAAATATGCATACAAGGATGTCACAATTTATTTAAAATAATTTTCACACAATGTCATGCTTTTCTGAAGAACGGAATCAATTGAAATAATTAAACAACATGTTTAACACAACAGAATATTCTCCATAACTTGGATAACTCAAAAACCTCAAAATATCATCAATAAGGCCAATGCCTTAATCTCACAAAATTAATATTCAAGTAAAACAATTAAACAAAATAAGAGTTTAATAGGAACTCTAAAATAAACGTTCCCCAGTGTTACAAATCAGAGCATGACACCTGACTCGATAATAACGTAGTCTAACTCTACGAGATATCCTCACCAAAGCGCCTAAGCTGCTAAACTTCAATATGAAAATAATCAACAATAAGGGTGAGACTACATCATAATTATTAATCATTATAAATTCATACAATAATCAGAATATCATAAGCAATTACTTCACCCTATTTAGCATATTCAGATTCAATCATTTCATCACCAGAAAATACATAAGTCGTTAACATACAACAACATACAACAACATACAACAACATACAACAATCATATTATAACAATGGAATTCTTCCAATCATGTTATAACACATACAATAATGCAATGCAACAAGACTCTATGCATATGGTACCAATCGTGAAATAAATTCACCATACTGTTCCATTCAAACTTGGACACAGTATCAACATCCGTTCCATTCCAACTCGAATACGGATACCTCACCGTCCATTCCAACTCGGAAATGATTATTGCCAACTAACTAATTCCACACAATGAGAATTAGCTACAACAACAATGATATGTATGTATGCACATCCTTAAAGCATGCAATATCAACACCGATTATGATAACAACTTTTATTATAACCTCTAATCACATACAACATACACAAGAAATTACATTCTAGCTCATAATGCTATCACTAACATACACAATCCAACAATATTATGCATTCATAACAACATCACAACAAACACATCGTTATACATAAGTCAAAGTATGCAAACCATGGATAAACCAAGCATAATTTAGAAAAATCGGGACTTTTTAAGATAAAATTGAGCTACTGCTATTTTCTTCATTTTATAAAATAGAATATTTTATTTAAGTCACGACGTCCAAAACGGTGATTAAAACGGACTTACAGTTTGAAAGTTATGAATTTTTCAAAATTAATATTTTTCCAAAAAGCTTCAGTGGTAACCAGTTACCACCAGGAGGTTAACCGGTTCCCACCAGGTCAGTAGCGAACCTTTTATTTCAAAACACGCGGTAATTGGTTTCCCATATAGGGTAACCAATTACCCAAGCCAAAATTGCAATTTCCAGAAAATTAACACAGTGGTAATCGGTTCCCCCTATAGGGTAATCGGTTCCCACGAGACCTGATGCAAAAATTTTGCATTGACAGCAACAACATCATCCCAATCCATTCCAAATACGAACCCAACCACAAACAACATCAAAACAATTCTAAATATATGATTATAATGCAATATTAACATTACCATAACATCATACAATAACACTATATCATCAATTGTATCAATTTCATCAAAAATCATGTATTTAGGGTCAAAAATTCTAAACCTCAAAATCCTAAATTGGGATTCCTAATCTACTTAATATATTCCTCTTATTTCCAAAATCTATAATGAATAACAACTAGAATAATCACCTCTTACCTTAGCCAAGTCCTTGAGTCCTCTTTATCTTTGGAGTTCCTTTTCATTTTTCTTGCTTCTCCTCTTACGTTCTTCTATTCTTCTCACTTTTGGTCTCTAATTCTTTTTCTTTTCTAATTATTATATTATTATAACAATAAAAAATATAGTTAGAGACTATTACTTCCTTACACCTCCTTCTTCTACTAATCACAACACAAGCCCAATTTCTTTTCTTTATTTTAATTTCCAGTAATCCCAGTAATTCAATAATTTCCAAAAATCAAATTTTAATTAAATTAATAATTAAAATTCTAAATTAGTAATAATTGAAAATATGAGGTGTTACAGGCACCATAACCTATAAGCTTTGACTCCTCCATGTTATCCCATGAACATGCATTTAAGAGCTCTAAGTTCGACCTTGTCTTGCCTAATATGAGCATAGGCTACGCAGCCAAATACTCTCAGTTTGTCGAGATCTGGTGGAGGTCCCGACCAAAGTTCTTTAGGTGTCTTCATATCTAACGCAATCGAAAGACACATGTTTAACAGATATGTTGTTGTCGAATCAACCTCACCCAATACACCTTCTTTAACCTAGCACTAGTCAACATGCATCTAAATCTTTCCAAGATGGTTTAATTAAACCTTTCATCCAAACTGTTTTGTTGTGGAGTGCCTGCGATAGTTATGTGCCTTGCAATACCATAGGAAGCACAAAATTTATCGAATTCCTCATTGCAAAATTCAAGGCCATTGTATGTTCTCAATTTCTTGACCTTTTTGCCAGTTTGATTTTCGACCAGAGTCTTTTAACCTTTGAAATTCTCAAAAGTTCCATCCTTAGTCTTCTGGATGAATACCCATAACTTTCTGGAATAATCATCTACTATGTATAGAAAATACCTTGCTCCTGTATATAGACGGACACCTTGAGGCCCCAAAGACTAGCATGGATGTAATCAAGGGATTCATGTTTTCTGTTAGCCTTTGTTGAACTTCATTTTAAGATTTTCCAAGTATATATGGTTCGCAAAACTTCAGCTTTTTGACTTTGTCTCCTCCAAGCAAATTTTGTTTCCCCAATTCGACCATACCCCTTTCACTGACATGGCCCAATCTCATGTGCCAAATTTCCATCTTCAAAAATGGTTTCGTGGATGCGATATTTGTCAAACCACTTACAGCCTCAAGGGTATACAAGCCTTGTTTCTTCACGCCTCTTAATACTTCCTTCAATCCCTTCATAACACTTAGAATACTTTTCTCTCCTTGGAAAACATATCCTTTCTTTTTGAATTCACCAAGAGAAATCAAATTTCTCTTTAAATTAGGTGCATACCTGACTTCACTCAATAACCTTATTAACTCATCATGGAGCTTGAACCTCACAGATCCAACACTTGCAATTTTGCAAGTTTTGTTGTTTTCCAATAATACAAATCCACCATCTTGATCATAATTCCTCAAACATGTCTTTGTTTGGAGTGATGTGCCAAGTGCACCCATAATCCATAATCCAGTCCTTCGACGGATTGCTGCTCAAAACCACAAGGACATCAGATGAGTCGAAATTATCTTGAACAATAGTTGAATTGCCATTATCCTTACCTCCATGATCCTTCAGACGTTCAGGGCACACCTTTATTATGTAACCATCCTTCTTACAATGATAACATCAAATACTAGATGCTTCGCCATTGTAAAACTTTTGCTGACTTTTACCTTTCTTCTTGTCGAACTTACTATCCTTTCACAAGAATTTTCCTTTAACGGCCAAACCTTCACCAACCATCGAAGGTTTATGTTCCTTTTGTTCGTTCAAGTCCTTCGAATACAAGGCTGATTAAACTTCTTCAAATGTCAGGGACTCTCTTCCATACAAGAGGGTTTCTTTGAAGTAAGCATGTGATCTGGGCAAAGAGCACAACAACAACGCTTGATCTTCATCATCGGTCTTCACATCAATATTTTCAAGATCAAGAACCAGTTTGTTGAACATATCCAATCTCACCAACACTTTGTCTTCAATCATCTTGAATGAATACAAAGTTTGCTTCAGTAAGTCGATTCACCAGATTTGGTCGTACAAACTTTCAAGTTCACCCATAACCAGGGTCTCGTCGTCTCCTTTGATACCTTTCGAAGAACCTTATCGCAAAGGCTCAACAAAATTGTGTTGTGGACTTTCTCTATCATCGTCATCTTCTCAGCTGCCGTTAATGCTTCATTCATGGTCGATTGTCCCTTCAACGCTTCTAAACAACCCTGCTGAACTAGTAGGGCTTTCATCTTCAAGCACCACAGACCGAAATCGTTCACTCTAGTGAACTTTTCCATCTCATACTTTGTTGAAGGCATCTTCTCCACGCTCACCGCACCAATTTATTATGAATCGGATGCCTTTGAAAACAAAGTATAAACTTGTTCCTTAATGATCAAAAACAAACAAGGGAAGAAAGGATGATAAAACAAGAAGAACACAGTGATTGGTTATTAACTGTTATTCTTTACTTTCTCTTTTAATCAAAATTACAAGTGCACAAGAATAACAAATAACTCTCTCAACCTAAATTAGGATTTGAAGTATGCAATGATGAGAGACTAGTATGCTATTTATAACAAACCTAACATACTAACTAATGAGCTTTTATCACAAATACTCATTGCAAGCTAACTTAAACAATTGGACATAACAAACAGACCCAATTTGAAATACTAACAACCCTAGCATTTCGACACCCACATACTAGAACACACTTCGACTACAGTATGAATGTATTTGACACCAGCATGTGAACAAACTTCGACGGCATGCTCAATCCTGTCGAACCAGAAGCTACTCTTCGACCCAATAGAGTTCGATCCAATATCTCACAAGATTGAAGAAATATAACTAGTTATTTATTTCAAGTCTTTGGTGCCCCAATTTTATGCTACTTGAGAAAGCAACATGTGGTGGAATTTCATCTTGTGAGGCTGAATATATAGCATAATCATATGTTGTGTGTCAAGAGAGTTGGATTAGATCTATACTTGAAGAAATGAAGGTCGAAGTGAAGAAACCTCTGGTGCTAAAGATCGACAACAAGTCGGCCATAAATCTTGCGAATAATCCAATTTTGCATGGAATGAGTAAGCACATTGAAATTAGGTTTCACTTTTTAAGGGAGAAGGTAAATTAATGTGAACTTAAAGTAATGCATTGCTCAAGTGAAGCGCAGTTGGATGATATTTTCACTAAATGTTTAAGATCTACATATTACTGAATTTGAGAAAGAAATTAGGAATAATTCGGCAACTATAATTAGCATATATTCGACAACTTAGATTATAGAGGATATGTTGTGCTATAATCCAAATTCTATAGTCCAAATCCAAAGTCAATTAAGGATAGAGTTGGTTACTTAGTATACACATTAGTTAATTGTATATAAATAGGACATCATGTAATTTATTTTTATAATTCAATAATATCAATCCTTATTTTCTTATTTTTATTAATACATGAGACACTTTTAATAAGAAGAGAAAGAGATAGAAAATAAAAATAAAAATTAATATTATTAAATAAATAAAAATTGATTTATGATATATTTATATGTTTATGCAACTAACTTGTATATTAAATAACAAACAAACTCTAGTTAATTTGAATTTGGACTTAGATCAGTTAACTTCGACTCGAGCTTGAATCCAAATTAGTGACTTTTTATTTATTCAGTTTTAAAAAGAAAAAAAAAAATCTGATTATTATAACAAACAAATTTTAGAGATTGTGAAATTCTAGCTGGACTTATTTAAAATGAAGTGAGTATGAATGAATGCATTTAATATAAAGTAACAATATCTGAAAGCGAGAAAAAGTATATTATATCTTGTTAGTACACGATCCATAAGAAAAGTTAAGATATAGGTGTGTCTGAGTCTGACATATGAAAAGGGGACCATATGCATGGCTCACTCTCTTTCTGATCTCACTCATACTATCTGTTTAGGGCAGACAGACAGGAAACTAGGCAGAAAATTGGGACTACAATCGCATCAAACAACTTTAGCAAACTGAAGTAGACCTTCCTGAGAGAGACCTACCCATTACTATACTTGTGTTTCAAAACTCTACTACCTACAATTTTTCCAACCTCATTTCGCCATAACTTCACCTCCTCCTCCACATTTAAATAATTGGTATAGTTTTTAAATTTGGTGATACAATACAACTATATATTAAAATCAGATTAAAATGTATTTTGGTTATATAAAACTAATGTTTTAATCTTAATTATTTAATATATAAATTTTTCATAAGGATTATATAAATAATTGTGATTAAAACTTATATATTAAATTTTTCTTAATTATTTAATATATAAATAAGTGGATTTAGGGCTGGCCTTAAAAGAATATTGGTAAATTTTGGAGAATAAAGAATGAGATAATATATGATTGTATAAATGTGTTTTCCCGTGATAAATTTTTCTAAAGAGAATGAAGATATATTATCAAGAGTGATCAAGAAAATAATTGTGATATGAAGAGAAAATTTGATAAGAATTGATGATAATATTAAATTATTTTATACTTTTACATGGATATTTTTGTGGTATATATATTAACAATATAATATTATGAAAATTTGATAAGTATTGATGTTATGTATCTTTTATCCATTATACATAAAATTAAAACTATAATATTAAAATACGGGTCGGGTTGATTTATTGGGCTTCACATACCTTTAAAAAATGAGCTGAACTAATTTTTTTGTAGCCTATTAAGCAATTGGGTCGAACCGGACTAATCCATTTAAATACTTTAATCTACCAAACTGTAGCGGATTGAGTCGGACCGACACATTTGACAGTTCTACTTGCATTTTTTTGAATACATCATATTATTATTAAATTATAAAAATGTAATAAATTGATAATATTATAAATCTCATTTTATAATGAGTCAGTTTTATAGTAATAAAAATAAATAAAATAAATATTATTTAAATTTGGTGAAGTTTAATTTTTAACGGATCCAAAATAACTATCCAAATCTGAAATAATTCAATATTACCTAAATTAAAAAACCAAATTAATTAACTTGACACCGGTTCTATCCGATCCATTTTTTCAAAAAGACAACGAGTTGGTCGGTTTCATTCAGACGGTTGAAATTTGTCCAACCTTAATAGAAAATTTTATGTTTGATTCAAGAAGGATTCTTATAATTTCTACAAAACCAACATAATAATAAAGAAAAAGTTGTTGAGAGTAATTCATATTCAGAACTTCTGAGGGTCAGTCAGAAGTTCTGATGGTTAGAAGAAGAAGCTTCTGATATTTTGTCCAGAAGGAGTTGAACTTCTGCTGAGGGTCAATCGGTTCTAATGGTCGAGCGACTTCGATATTTTGTCCAGAAGGAGTTGAAATTCTGGAGGATAATTAATATCTACTAGTTAGAGATAACTTAAGTATGAAGTTGTTAGAGATAGCTTAAGTGTAAATTTATTATACTTAGGGACAACTTAGCTGTGAGGTTATCTCCTTTATAGGGCCTACGTGGCATCTTTCCACTTGCTAGTTTTGTGTATAAATAGGTGTTCCTATGCTTCAATAAAATTAATCCAATTCCTTTTACCAATCAGTTGTAAGTTGCAACCATCTTTATCATTTATTATTTCTCTCTTCTTCCTCTATTTTCATCACCTTGCACCAAAAATTGGTATCTAGAGCTCTTGGTTGTTCTTAAAATTCCTGGGAAACACGAGTGATTGTGAGCTGTGTGTTTGAACAAGACCATATTAATTTTGTTGGTTTTGGGAAACACTGAGTGAAAACTAAAATTTGTAAGAAATATTTTTTGTAAGGTTTAAGATGAGTGGAAGCAGTAATTTGAACACTAAACTTCCAGTTTTTAATGGTAAAAAGAATGATGGATGATATGATCGAAGTTCATTTGGTGCTCAAGATGTTCTTGAGCTGGTAACAATGAGTTATGCTTCAAAGAGTGATGCTCTCAAGAACGAAAAACAAGAAAGAGGTATGAGGAAGAAGGATCAGAAAGCTCTGTTCTATATCCATCAGTGTGTGGATGAAAACGTGTTTGAGAAGATTGCTGATTCGGTGACGCCAAAGGAGGCATGGGATATACTTGTGAGATGTTACGGTGGTGACGCATCAGTGAAGAAGGTGAAGCTTCAGTCCCTGCGAAAGAAATATGAAAATCTCAACATGAAGAACAGCGAAAAAGTTTCTGAGTACATTTCCAGAGTGATTCTGATCACTAATGAAATGAAAACTTGTGGCGAAACACTTTCTGAACAAGTAATCATAGAGAAAGTTTTGAGGTCTCTTACTCCTCAGTTTGATTACATTGTTGTTTCTTTTAAACATTCTAAAAATCTGGAAACCATGAGAATAGAAGAGTTACAAAGTAGTCTAGAAGCACAAGAGTTGTGTATGATTGAGAGAACTTCTGAGAGGGAAGTTGAGCAAGATCTGAAGGCTTCTTTTGTCAAGAAATACCAGAAGCTAAAAAACATGGTAGGTCGCAGAAGTCAGGAGCCTTCTATTCTGATGAGAAACATCAGAAGAGAAAGGAGAAGTATGACAAAAGAATGGTTCAATGTTACTGTTGTAAGCAGTTTGGCCACTTTGCTAGAGATTGTTGGTGAAACAAAGAAGAAGCAAAAATATTCAGATGATGAACCTCTGCTATTGGTGGCTTATGAATCTGGAGATGAATTTGTGAGGTTGTCATTTTCTGAATCTGAAGGGGATGAAGATGACTCTGAATATTCTGATTCTGAAGGAGTGTTTCTTTATTAGTCAGAGTTAGAAAATGACATTGAAGAGTCAGAAGTTGAAACTTCTGAAGAAGAGTCAGAAGTTGAAACTTCTGAAGAAGAGTCAGAAGTTGAAACTTCTGAAGATGAGTCACAACTTGAAGATGACTCTGAATATTCTGATTCTAAAGGAGTGTTTCTATATGAGTCAGAGTCAGAAAATGACATAGAAGATTCTGAAGATGAGTCAAAATCTGAAGTTTGTGAAGAAGAGTCAGAAGTTTAAACTTTTGAAGAAGAGTCAAAAGTTGAAACTTCTGAAGAAGAGTCAGAGATGAATCTGATTTTGAAGACTCAGAAGATGAGTCAGAATCTTAGGGAGATTCTGATAGTGGGTCTGATTCTGATCCAGATTCTGATAATGATCCAGAATCTGGTGGTGATCATACTTCTTGAAGGGAAAACTCTGAAGACAGAGAGTCTAGAGGACAAACTTCCAGAAAGTCTGAAGGAAGTAGTTCTAGACACAGAGAGTCTAAAGGACAAGCTTCCAGAAACTCTGAAGGAAGTAGTTCTTGACAAAGTCCAGAAACTGACGTTCCAAGTTCTGGAGAAGTTTCAAAAAAGGATCAGAGGTCACAGAGGATCAGACAAATACCAAGAAGGTTCGTAGATTTTAACATGTTACAAGATACTGAAGTAACTCTAAAGGAGAAGTTGTTCAATGTGCCATGTTAGTAGATTCTGAACTAGTTGATATTGAAGAAGCCCTCAAGAAGAAAGTATGGCTAAATTCCATTAAAGAAGAACTTGAGGCTATAAAGAGGAACAAAACATGGAAGTTGACAAAACTTCCAGAAAAAAAGAAAGCTATCAGCGTCCGATGGGTTTCAAGGTAAAACTTAAGCTAGATGGATCAATTGGCAAACACAAAACAAGACTAGTGGCCAGAGGTTTTCTTCATAAACCTGGACTAGATTACTTTGAGGTGTTTGCTCCTGTAGCAAGGCATGAAACAATCAAATTGGTGATTGCCTTAGCTGCAAACAGAAGTTGGCCTTTGATACATCTAGATGTGAAGTCAGCATTTATGAATGGTCCATTGCAAGAAGAGGTATATGTATTACAACCTCCTAGACTTGTGAAAAATAATCAGGAAGGGATGGTATACAAGTTACATAAAGCCTTGTATGGATTGAAATAAGCGCCCAGAGCTTGTAATCGGAAAATTGATTCATTTCTCAAGAGGGAAAAGTTTCAGAAATGTGAGATGGAGTATGACGTGTATGTGCAGCATTCTGATAACAATACGATTCTGGTGTGTCTTTATGTTGATGACATATTACTAACAGGAAGCTGTACAAAAGATATAATCAAGTTCAAAGAAGTTCTGATGAATGAGTTTGAGATGACAGATCTAGGAAACATGGTGTATTTTCTAGGGATGGAGATTCTGAACTCAAAGAAGGGTATCATTCTACTTCAGCTGGAGTATGAACTTGAACTTCCGAAGAGATTTAAGCTGCAGAATTGTAAAATTGTTGTAACACCATTAGAAACCAATCATAAATTCGATTCTGACTCTGATGGTGATTTTGTGGATGCTACAACCTTCAAGCAGTTGGTTGGTTCTCTTAGGTATTTATACAATACCAGACCTGACATTTCCTATGCAGTTGGATGATCAGCAGATTTATGAGTAATCCAAAGTGGTTCTATTATCAACCTGCTGTCAGGATTCTGAGGTATATAAAGGGAACTCTAAAATATGGAGTATTATTTCCCTCTGAAAGAAAGACAGAATTAGAATTAGTAGGTTATTCTGATTCTGACTAGTGTGGAGATAGAGTTGACAGAAGAAGTACCTCTGGTTACTTGTTCAAATTTTTGGGAGGTTCTATTTCTTGGAGTTCCAAGAAACAACCTGTTGTGGCTCTGTCAACATGCTAAGCTAAGTATATTGCAGCACTGTAGCTGCATGTCAAGCTGTTTGGCTTCGAATCTTCTGGAGGATTTGAAGATTGTAATAGAAAAACCTCTGAAGCTGCTGATTGATAACAAGTATGCAATCAATCTTGCCAAGAATCCAGTATTGCATGGAAGAAGCAAGCACATTGAGATAAAGTATCACTTTCTTAGAAGTTAAGTGCAGAAATGAGTATTAGAAGTTCTGCACTGCAGCACCCAGAAGCAGCTGGCAGATGTTCTGACAAAAGCTATCATAATAGACTAGTTTCTTCATTTAAGAAATGAAATTGGTGTTGTCAGTTTTTGATGAATATGAATTACGGGATGGTGTTAAGAGTAATTCATATTCAGAACTTCTGAGGGTCAGTCAGAAGTTCTGATGGTCAGAAGCAAAAGCTTCTGATATTTTGTCCGTAGAGTTGAACTTCGGAGGATAATTAGTATATGCTAGTTAGAGATAACTTAAGTATGAAGTTATTAGAGATAACTTAAGTGTAAAGTTATCATACTTAGGGACAACTTAGTTGTGAGGCTATCTCCTTTATAGGGCCTACGTGGCATCTTTCCACTTGCTAGTTTTGTGTATAAATAGATGTTCCTATGCTTCAATAAAATTAATCCAATTCCTTTTACCAATCTTGCAAGTTGCGCCATTTTATCATTTATTATTTCTCTCTTCTTCCTCCACTTTCATCACCTTGCACCAACAAAAGTGACGTTTGTTGTGAGTGAAGAAGAGGAAAATTGGTTTCAGGTGATAGATTAATGTGTGACAAAAGTTATCAATTTAAATTATAAATTTAGTATGTTATTTCTATGACTTAATTAATTATATCTATAATTTTTGAACTAGTTTAGTATATACACATTTTGGTGGTTTATAAATTATTTTTTTGTGTAAGCAAAATATATTAATAAGAGAACTAAGGGTTCTTTAACCTGAATGCACAACGAAACGGATATTAGCAAAACTCGAAGAAAAAAAATTATCAACTAATTAAATCTTTGATAAGAAAAAATGGTTTATAATCTTTATATTTTACTCTAAATATTGTTATTTCATATATTAGGAGGACTTTTGTGAATCTATTATTTGTATAATTGAAGGTTTACCAAATTAGGTTTTGAGATTTTTATTTTTTTTGTGATGAGGAAAATTTTCACGTTAAACATTTGGGTCCTTTCTATTTATTTTTTTATCATTTATTATTATTATTATTATTATTATTATTATTATTATTATTATTATTATTATTATTATTATTATTATTATTATTATTATTATTATTATTATTATTATGATCATCATCATCATCATCATCATCATCATTATCATCATCATCTAGAATCAGTTCTGTTGGTTATGTATTTAATTTGCACATATTAAAAAGAAAATATTTGCAAGAGATCTATTTATTTGATTATTTCCCAACAAAAATGTATCGAGAGTTTTTGTTGGCTTAATTTGCACATATTAAAAAGAAAATATTTGCAAGAGATCTATTTATTTGATTATTTCCCAACAAAAATGTATCGAGAGTTTTTGTTGGCTTATTTTTGTGTATTTCAAATTTAGAAAAATTAAGAGCAAAATATGATTATGCCCAATGATCTATTAATTATACATTCTAGAAGACTCTCATAAAGGTTATGCTATACAACAAATATTTGTATGATCATATTAAAAGGGGACACGGTAAATCAAGTGATACGTCTAATGTCGAATGAAAGAAGATGAACTCAAAGACAATTGTTATAATCACATAATAATTGGCTTACGAATATATCCATATGTTGAAGTTGAAAATAATGTACATAAAAGTGAAATGAATTAAAAGAGTTGTATGAGCGCAACAACATGCAAAAGAAAGCATGTTTGATAGAGAAGTTGGTTCATATGAAATTCAAGGATGATGACTCAATATTATAGCATATGAGTGTATTTCAGAATATTGTAAATGAGTTGCTAATTATTTATATTAAATTGTTATAATCACATAATGATTGAACTTGATTGCATAATCACATGTTGAAGTTGAATTTGCTGCAAAAAATAGTATGAATTAAAAAAATTGTATGAACGCAAGAACATGCGAAATAAAACATTGTCTATTAATTGTAGAGTTTTTGTTGAGACACTGTTACGGCGGTATAGCGACAAACAAAGAGTTGGTATTAATTTTACCGGGTGATATATACCGGTTAGGTTATATCGTATCGTGTCCACAGAGATTGGTTATTGATTTGTCGTTCGACAATTCTACCTTTAATGAGTTTGGGATTAAAAGAAATGAAAATAAAAGACAAAAAGTAAATAAACAAAAAGTATAAAGGATAGACAGCTTGTCCGGAACGAATGTAAACTACCCGTCACAGACTTAAATCTACCACCCATGTTATACTCGGCCTACGATACTCGTCTGTGTCATCACATATCTCTCACAACCTTGGTTATTTCTAACCCAAATTGAGAATCCTCCTAAATCATCTCAATAGGCATGTTTGGCCTATCTCAACAACACAGGAGTCAACTGCGTTACCTCCATAACCATCTCTAGCATACTTCACTAACGCAGAGGCATTAAGTTCGGATACTCTATAGTGAATGTTAGATCTAAACCCATTTCTAGTATTCAGAAACTAACAGATAATCATCCTAGGTAAGAATCTAAGTAATCTATCTCTAGTAAAGCTCAAACCCCTAACATAGAGTAAAAACCCAAGATAACTACCAACACAAATTCATAAAGGAAACTTTATATAACACCAAGGGCAATAAATATACAGGAGTTATGAGTAGAAATACATACAAACCAAACAAAAAAGAAATACACAAAGAGGAGAAGAGATAAACCACAGATCTACACTGGTTGTCAAAGCCAATCGAAGAGCAATCCACCTCCAATCATCCATGAGCAAGCCCTAATGTTGTTTTCTAAGCTAATCTACCAAAAATGAAGGTTGATGGAAATGGTGATCAAAAACCACCCCAAAACCATGACCTAGAAATCTGTTTTGAAAAGTATTTATAAAACAAAATCCATGAGACGCTTAACGCTAAGCGCTAAGCGCGACTTCATCATTATTTTATTACATTAAACTGCCTCACCGCGCTAAGCGCGCTCAAAACCGCGCTAAGCGCGAAAGTTGCTGTTTTTCTTTCCAAAAATGCGTCTTCGGAGCCGTGTCTTCGACACTTTATTCCTCCATGCTCTAAATATGCAACAAATACCTACAAAAATAGATACAAAACTATCAAACGGTACATTATGTACACAAAACACAATAAAACGTATTTACAACAAAAATTAGGGTTATTCAACGATTATTAACAAACAAAAATAGATAAGTGCCACAAAACATATATACAAAATAACTACATTTTGGCACTTATCAGACACTCAGCTCTTAATGTGACATTGGTAATGTCAAGATTAAATATAGCATGCTTATTAAAAAAGTTACGAGAAAAGAGTGTGGTTTGATTGTTACTCATAGCTAATTTGAAATTCTATTTATAAATTCTATAAAAATGGGATTTTTACTCGGTTGAAATATCGTTTTTACCTCGGTCAAGTGGGTGAGATAACGTAATGTGTAATGAAAAGTGTGTAATTTTTTTACTCTAACTATTTGGCAAAGTGAAAAATTAAAAAGAATACTATTTTACTCCTTGGTTGGATATGTTAACCGAGGAGATAATACCATTTTTACTTTCGGTTGATTTTAAATAATTGAGGTGATAATTGGATATTTTGTTTAGGTGAAGGTTACTTCGGTTGGAATTTCTAACCGAGGAGAAAAGGATTATTTTTTTGAATCTATTATTTTTTTTGCTTTATATAAATATGTTTTTAACCTATATTTTTATAAACATGACCTAAATTACCCCTCCCCCTCTCTCTCTCTCTATATATATATATATATATAATGTACCAAACTACATTGTTTATACCAAAATTAAAATGACACATTTCCTAAAAAAAAAAAAATATATATACAAATAGTTAATCAACAAGGCAACAACCAAGAGAAATCAATGTGATTGTGAATTAACATACATTAAATTACACATAAGATTTTTAGCTCAAAACATAATATTAATATTAACTTGAAATTTATGAGAGTTGCGAGATTCGACAAACTTATCTCTGGACTCCAAATCAAGAAAACTATACATCTTGAGGGGAGTATTTGCATTACACTTTGAATTTGTAATGTAATTTGTAATAAGTTGTGCTTTAAAATTCCTCCAACATTTTTATATCATATGAAATACATTTCTTTTTCAACTTATCATTATCTTCAAAAATATCATATATTTACATCAAAAAGTTAGTATTACTATTAAACGATAAAGTAAATGATCATATATACTTTTAAGATCAAGTCAGGTAAGTTAAAACTAATATTGCAACATCAGTCTATATACTTTCTTGGTTTAAATAGTCAATTGGTACTTGTAATTTGACTTTTTTGTTTGTTTTTCGTCCCTATATCTATTTTTTAATAAAATCTTTAAATATTGTATTGCATTTGATTTTAGTCCCTAAAGTCAAAATCAGGAGGTTTCCTACCGATATTTCTAGGATTTTTTCTGCGGATTTTAAATTTAAGGACTAAAACAAAAATGATTTTAACATTTTAGGATTTCTTCTACAAAATACATGGACAAAAATAAAAAATGCGCCAACATACATGGACCAATTGACTATTTAAGCCTATCTTATTTCACTTCATGTTTTACCCGCCCCAATCTTCTATCAAAATACTTGTTTTTCTTCGACCAAGTAAAGCAAAACAACTAAATATCCTACGTCAACATCAATCCACAAAACCTTCTTTTATTTCATGTTCTAACTGGCCTTAACCTTTTATCAAACCGCTTGTTTTTCTTTGACCAAGTAATGTCATGTAACTCTTAAATGTCATAGTAAGTTCACCATATCACCTCCCACTTTAAAATCGAAATCTATATGTATATTTCACATGTTCAGACTTTTGTCAATGATGTCATCAACACCTCTAGAATTTCTTGTTGCTTTATGCTTAATGAAGAGTCCTCATTTGTAGGATGGGTGTTGGATGAATCATACAACTCTATTTAAACAATCACAACAATAATAAATATTTTACTTAACACAATATTAACATATGCCCTTAATGTGACTCATGGTACATATATAAATAATGCAAAAGTTCTGGAATATGAAGTTACCACAAATGAGTAAAAGGTTTTGTAATATCTCATATTCCCTTAAATGCTTAATTGCTTGTCATTTAAGAGCAATAGAGTAGTCAATGGACTCAAAAGATATTAATTATTATTAAAAGAGACTGATTATTTATTAGTACCCGAAGGAACATTTTGGGTAACTTAGTTCAAGAAAGGGAAGTCACGGGCTTTAGAAGGATATGTAACCAAGAAATTCATAGTAAGAAATACATCTAATAGATATCATTGAGGTATTTAATTTCCAACTTTTGTATTTAACCACATATTATAATATATATGTATATGTGGTGGTAATAGAAGAGAGAATGAGATTTGGTAGTGAAACCAGAAATAAGAAAAGAAAGGAAAGAAGGAAGAGAAGAGAATGGGGAAAGTAAAAAGAAAGGAGGAAGAAGAATGAAGCCATCGAAGGCCACCATCTTCATCATCACCACCATCTCATCTTATTCATAATCTTCAAAATATGGGTTCCTAGTTAGATTATCATTGGGCAGAAGAAATTTTATGAATTGTTGTTGTGTTGATTGAATGATAATTGAGTAAAACTTACGATGAAAAGTGTGGCTAAACCTAGATTTATACTATTGTTATATATTCATGATATGTTGATTGTAGTGATTACAATAAGTAAATTCAAATCTAAAAAAATAGTGAAGAGAATATTTTGCACTAAAGGACTTAGGCCATGCACAACAAATTCTTCGCATGAGAATTTATATTGACATGAAGAAAGGTAAATTATGTTAGTCTCAACACAATTAAATTGAGAAGGTGTTAGAGATGTTTAAGGTGAGAAAATTAAAACCAGTGAGTACTTCACTTGTTTGTCATTTAAAAGTGAATTCTAAAGAATCTTATACAAGTGAAGACGAAAATGAAGATATGAAAAATGTTCCTCATGTATCTGCAATTGGTAGTTTGGTGTATTCTCTGGTATGTAGATTACCCGATATTGCAAATGTTGTTGGTATTGTTAGTTTGTTTCTCTCTAATTCTTGTAAATATAATTTTCAAGTATTTAAGTGGATTCTCATATATCTTAGAAGTACTTCTAGAGTGTGATTATGTTTGGGAGTGCTGATCTTTATTGAGTTAGTTAAACAGTCATAAATAAATTTGGCCAATGATATTAATTCTAAGAAATCCACTTTTAGATGCATTATGACTTTTGATCTAAGTAACGTCTTGGAAATCAAGGTTACAAAATTGTGATGTTTTTTCTTCTACTGAAGTAGCGTCAAAATGAATTTTGTGTATGAAGAAATTCCTACGAGAGTCAGGTATTGAATAAGAGAATTTTTTATGTTATTTTGTAACAATCAGAATGCAATTCATCTTGTTCAGAACCTGACATTTTATTCCAGGTCAAAGCACATTGAGGTGTGGTGTCACTAGATATGAGATGCTTTGGAGACGAATTCATTGTTACTTGATAAGATCCATACACAAAATAATGGTTATGATATGATGATAAAGATGTTGCATGTGTGATAACTGCCAAATATGATTACAATTCCATATTAAAACTTGGAGGTTTTAGGATCAATTTCACGTTTTCGATCATTTAATTCCCCAAGGTTTGCTTGAATTTAACTTTAATGGCATTTAGTTGTGGTATCTTTTATTTGTGTATTAATGTGTAGAAAGTGTTGCGTAAAACCAAAATGAGAATGGAAAAAAGAAGTAAGAAAACACAAAGCAAAGAAGTTATAATGTCGCAAGTTTTTCAAGAGATTGAAGCGTGGAATTCGAACGAGACCAACAGTAGCATATTCAGGGTTTAACATTAAACATGCAATTAATCATAAACTTGCAATATATTTTAATTAGTCATAAAAGCATGGTATTTATTAATTTTAAAATAGGGATTTGGATAAGATTTCTAACGTCTATGACCATTTGTAAATTAGAGTTATGGGGAAAACAAATACTTTTTTCTCAATGTTGTCAAGCTCGTCGGGCGAGTTTTGTGCGAAAACAAAAAAGCGGAAACTCTTTAAATAGCGGAAGAATATATTTTTTTTGGAATGCATGGAGTTTGTTTTGACCTAGAAACCATTTCGGAGAGAAAGTGAAGCTTAGAAAACAACAATAAAGGGTGCTCGTTAAAGAATTGAAGTCGGGGTTTGCATCAATCGTTGGGAACTCGCGATGGATGCTTGTTCTTATTGATTCTTCTCTTTGTATTTAGTTATCATAGATAAATAAATCCCTTTCTTGTTGAGATTGGATGTAAGTTTACCGTAATAGTATGTATTCTTATTGATCATGGTGTTGTATATAATCTATTCATAAATCTATGTCGATGTTATCTTTGTTTTCATGCTATTCTTAATATTTGAGTTGATGTTGAGAAATAATAATGGACTTTAGAATTTCGGTAATAATAATAATAATAATAATAAATAAATAAATAAATAAATACATAAATAAATAAATATGTTTATTTTTCAGTTTAAATATTGACAATATTGACATCATGGTTTTGTATAATTTGGATGTTGGACATTGACTATACTTTGGAATGTGATATTTGTGTGGTGAAACACCGATACTTCTATCATCCATAAGTGACACAAATATAAGCGATAAATTTATATATGATATAAATATTTCTAATGTGAAATTAGTGCATTTGATACACTATCTTAGTTTCGTCCATTCAAATGGTGCAATGATTGTTATACATCCAATGATCGTTCGGCGGAATCCGACATTTTTATGGTAAAACAATGACATTTTGATCGCTTATATTGAATAATGTAGGATAAATGTAATATCCAACTTCTAAATTTCCGTGTTTGACTTAACTAAACTAATTATAACAGGAATATATATATTTAGAAGCAGTTGTTGAGAACAATCCATATGATGAATTGAAATAAGGAGTTATTCACTCAACTGAAAAAATTTGAGAGTTGTATTAGATACAATTGAAATGAGTTTCAAACTAAATAATGAAGTTGTGTAATCCGCCTACGTGGACTTAAAACAAATTGAAATATAAATTTTGACCTGTTAAAAAATCTTCCAATATAATTTTCCGAATCAAATGTTAAGGGTCGTTAAATTTTGAGTCAAAGTAGTGAGAGAATTCCAATAAAATCCCTTATTAAAATGATTCAATTTGATACAATATTTTTACATGTTTTGTAGTTAGAATTTATTTTGCATTTTATTATTATTTTTTTTGTGAAATATCCTTATGAAGGATGTAAGGATTAGAAAGAAGTTTTTGAGTTGGTACAGAGATTGAGAATTGTTCTCAAGTATGAGAAAAATTATATATTCTCAAGCAACTAATTTCTAACAACCGAATATAACTAGATTTGAAGGGTGATACTTATGTGAAGGATCTAGTTGAATATTTAGATATAACATATATCTCATAATTATTATAGTCATCACGGAGAATGATATGATAATTAACCTCGAGGATTTTCTTTTAAATAAGAATTTCAAGACATTAGAAATGTAAAACTTTCCAAGGTCTTTTATATACAAGTTAAAAATTCAAATGGATCTAATATAATTTTGAGATTTAAAATTTGGATATCTTATAGACCAAATAGTTATTCACAAGTTTTATTTGAGATTGTCATGTATAGGTGAAACTACTGGTGAAATCATCAGATAGAATATCAATGAAGTCGCCATCGAACGTTTTTTATCCCGCGAGAGGAAAGGAAAACGTCACGTAAACCTGAGAGGGAGAAATCACGATCTTTCGACCAAAAGATCAGGTAAGGGAGTCAATTACGTGTGGGGAAGGTATTAGCACCCTACACGTCCGTAGTACTCTACGGTGTCAACTTCTACTTTCTATCTATTAGGTGTAAGTATCTATTTTTACAACCCATGTCTAAGGAAAAATGAATGAATGCAGAGTATTATGTACAAAAAGAAAGGTTTTTTTAGTCGTGTTTTCCGCGGTTATGAACCTTTAGTGCCTACGTACCCCATTCGTGCTATTAGGGATCAAAGCACTACATAGCTCTCCTCAAAAAAATTGGTGGATTGCAATATTTTTTATGAGAAATTCCATTTCGCATCCTTACACGATTGTAATTCGTGTTTGGCGTTGCAACTTATCAAAAGTCTTATGCTCGACCGCTCGCACACTTAGCAATTCGCTTGGATTTAAAAAGAAACACCCTTATCGAAAAGGTTTTCATAGAAAAAGGTCAAAAGACAAAATGGTTTGAAGTTGGTGGATTGTTTTTACCTTGGCAAAAGGATTTGAGTTTATTAATGTGTTTTGAGATTTGATAAAGAAAATGGTTTTAGTTTTATTATGCAAAAGGGGAAGAAAAACATCTAAGGGGAACTATATAGATCTATCCCTAATGTTATCATACAAATGTGGCCCTAAGTCAAGGATGAAAAGGGAATATCTACCTATGTTGACATGCATGGATGACTATCATGATGTTTAAGCTCGAAAGCTACCCTAGCCGAGAGGTCATAGGGGAAACTGTCCTAATATCCACCTTGGTTGACCAACCAAGGGTTACAAAGGGAGGAGGCAAGCAAGTGCTTTGGCAAAAGCACACAAACAATGCAATGCACAAACAAATGATACACAAAAGCGCGGGGTACAAAAGAAAGAAAGACCATAGCCTCAGCGCTACGCATCACTAGAGTCAACCAAGAGCTTTCTTTCGGAGAAAAAACATACCACGTCGAGACACACTGCGTCAACCAGAAGTTTTCTCATGGAAGAAAGGGATTCACGCTTTGATATGAATTACCAAGTGTGAAGGGTATATGAGTGCGATTATCAGGGCATGACAATGCGAACTCTAGAAAACGCGTGGAGGGTCAGAATAAGGAACCCTTGCCACTATATATATGACTCGAGAAAGGAAGCTTTCATGATTCGTGTGAGTAGGGATGACACAGACTGAACTGGGCGAGGGTTGATTGCTAATGCTTTCCCGCGTGCCTTTTTCATTAGGTCTTAATGATGGTGCCATATTAGGTTTCCTAACCACCATACCTCTATGCAAGCACAAATAGTAAACACTTACTGAAAATCACCTGCTCACAGGAAGGATTTTAAATAAACCAAACGCAAGTAGCACACAATTTGTGGAATGTCTGCTACGGGTCTTTAAACAACGACTTTCAAGTTCACGCTCTTTTCCTACTTCTCATGATATCTAAGAAAGCGGTAAACACCCTACTTCTCATGATATCTAAGAAAGCAATAAAGAAATCTGTAAAAGGGCAAGAGAATACCAAACAGATAACAATCCGTAAAAGCTATAGCAAATAGCAAAATACTCCGGAAAACTCTGTGAACTGCTGACAAGCAATAAAGAAATCCAGTGAGCAATGCATAGAAGCATCAATAAGCATGATCGGAATGTGTGTCATACACATACAAATAACAACATAAAACATGCAAGGGATAACCATCCAAACAATACAAACAAAGGGGCATGCATATCAAATACATGCCCAGGATATGTTAATGTAGCGGACATATCTGAATCAATCATAAAAACATGCAAGAGGTAAACACCCAAACAATGCAGACAAAGCGTGCACACACATGTGTGCAAGATCGGAATATGTAGCAGACATATCCAAATCAATCGTATAAACCTGCAAGAGATAAACATCCAAGGAATGCAGACAAAAGGTGCACACACATGTGTGCAAGATCGGGATATGTAGCAAACATATCTGAATCAATCGTATAAACCTGTACAAAGTACATTAAACAATGTACTATGGCGGATGGAATGTGTATCGACACTTCCGGATAACCAAACCTGCATAAGAATACATTAACCAATGTATAACGGTAAAACAGAACGTGTATCGACACATCCGTGATGAAGCACCTGCACAAATCACGGTTCATGCAACATACTATCCAGGAATAGACGCTACTAGTTAGTAGCAAACAACATTTCCCAATCATTCATGGTAACACGAAGTTACATAATCAAAAACAAATTCGAAGTACCTTGCACAAATAACAAAGAGTTAGAATTAATAAGGAAAGTGCTTATCGAACGCAACAAAACTCAAAAGCGATTATTCACAAGTTAAAATACAAGCATAATCATGCAAGAAATGAGATAAAACTCAAAAATCGGCTTGGAAAAGCACATATTCAGCGAAAAAGTCAACTTGTCGGAATAAGCTAAAAATTACATGGTCGCATACAAACGTGCCAACGAATTCAAAAATGTGATCGATTTTAATTAATTCCGAGTGGAAGCGACATTTTTTGGACCTTTTATGTGGCTGAGAAACACGTGTGTTTAGACATGATGCACATGGAATTTGGTTCTGAAACCCTAAAAGTCAGTTTTAAAACATACCAAAACGTCTAGGACAAGTATGAAAAATGGATTTGGTTCACAAAAACGCATGAAAATGCATAAGAAAGATGAAGATCATGAACCAATTTAATTTCCAATTCTCACTTGTTTTGTATTTTGAAATGAAGTATGAAATTGGATATTAAATCAATTACATGATATGCAAACAACTCCACACAATTGATTTTATGGTTGATATGCAAACATCTCCACACAATTGATTTTATGGTTGATATGCTAAAATCGAAATTGTTTGGATTAAAACAAAGCATAACAATGCTTATTATCTCATGTAACGTGGCTATTAAATGCATGCTTCATGAATAGAATTTTATATCAATATGTAACCACATGCAAGCATTCAACAATCAACCAATGTCACACCTCGACATAATATTGTACATGAAATAAAATCAAACACAAGTCAAGAATTAACCATGTTTTAATACACCAATTTAATTAATCAACAATATACAATTCAACTCATAAACATGTGCATTAAACCACACCTCGACACACTTTCGATTTCAAGAATCAAGCAATTTGCATGCAAATTCAATACAAACAATCAATGCAAGAATTAATCAATGTATGAACATGCTATTTACAATTCAAACATTAACACAAACACCTTATGTGCAAATAAATCACCTCATGGATGTGTAATGTTTGTCAATTTCACACCTCGACACAATTCATGTTAAAGAATTAAGTAATAATCATGCAAAATCAAATCAATTAATCAATGTAAGAATCAATTAACTCATGAATAAACTACTCCTCAATTCAATTTCAAGAAAATTCAACAAATAGAAATTATGAAAAATCACATAAAATAAGCACTTATTTGAGAGAATAACTTACTTGAATTAAGAATTGGAGGAGAAGCTGGCCGGAACTTGTTTGGAGAGAGAGAGGCGGCCGAAAATCACGTCGGAATCGGATGGAGGGAGGCCGGAATCGTGGCTGGTCAGAGCAAGGGAGAAGAGGTGTACCAGTTCGGTCCGGTTTGAGGCGAGACGGAGGGAGCTCACACGGAGAGGTCGGGCGGAGGAGAGCGGTTAGTCGGAGCTGGCCGGTCGAAGGCTGGTCGGTGCACGGCGGTCCGGTGAGGAGGGGGAGTTCCGATCGATTGCCTTGGAGGGAGGAGAAAAAGTTTGACTTTTTGACTTTTTGTGTTCTTGACTTGAGAGAAAAATGAGAGGAAAGAGAGTGATTTGAGAGTGGAAATTTAACAAATGATTTCTCCTCTCAAAATTATGAGAGTAAAATTTGATTTATAGGTGGAACATTGGGCTTGATGTGAACCGGACTCAAGATTGGGCCCAAATTGCCTTTATCCGACGAAGTTTTGTGAACAATACCCAACACGAAAAATGTCTGGAATGAAAAATTGTGTAGCTTAAGACAAAGTTTTGACTCAATCCGACAAACGGTTAAGAAGATATAAATTTTTGAAGTTTCAACTCACATTCTGGGCATCTGACACATGCAGAATTTTAATAGTGCCACCTAGGGAAAACGTTCCGAACGGGGGTCTTCTTATCAAAATCCGAACTCGGGATGTGAACAAAAATTGAAGCCAAGGAAATTTGAGAACTTTTGACACCAGTCCCATCACAATCCTATAAAAATTGAGCGACATATGATTTTTTGAACATTGCGCATCAGATGAATTAATGTTCGGTTCGCCTCCGATACACCTTCAAAGAATAAAATTCTTGTATTGATCCATAAGGAATTAGCTCTCGGCCTGTGAACAAAAGTTGAAGAGGACGACAAGATGAAATTTTGGACACCAAAACCACTTAAATAAGATGTTCCTGTCAAAAGTTATGAATTTTTAAGTATACCGTAAACACGATTCAACCACATAACTCAGGTTATTCCACTTGAAAGATTAATTTTTTCAGAGACTTTCTTCACACAATTAGCTTTCGACCTGAGAATAAAAGTTGGAGATAACATCGAAATGGACTCACCATTCAAAAATCAGCCAAAAATACCCAACGAGGTGAGAGTTATGAATTTTGGGGCGTCCGAAACACAAAAGAAACCAAATTCTGCTTTATTAAGAAATGAACTACGGATTCCTTCCTTGACGAATTGGATTTCAATCTGAACAGATAAAATGGAGAAATTACTGAAATGGTTCTGATGTCTGTAGAACCAACCTGAGATAACCTTTTGACAAGAAGATCATGAATCAAGCACATGAACCGAAAAATATCAACTTCTGGTTCAAAATAATCTGAATTGGCCGAAACACACAGTTTCTTTCACAACCTAGGATGCTCTTAACCTCATAACCATGATATCAATGATATGCATGTATGTTCATGATAATGGAACTATGAGCCAGAAAGGTTAAAATAAGAGGGTACATTTTGGAGTACAACAATAGGTAGATTAGATTCATTATGAATGAATTTTAAATATATCTACCACATCTTGTTGAAAAGAAAAGAAAGTAGTTTATGATGTTAAAGTAGATGAATTATAAAAGGAATGAGATTCATTTTATATTTCTTTGAATTTTGGCATAAAAACATTGTTTTAAAGGAAGACAATGATTTCTTGTGTTAAGAGAAGAAAACTACTAATGGTTATTAAAAGAGTCAAAGTAGAAGGAGGTAAGACTTATTCTTAATATATTTATTTATAGAAAGTCAAATTGTCTACTTCTACATCATGAGTATGTGATAATAGATATTGATCCTGCATTACAAGAATGTGAAGAATATTTAAAGAAGTATGTCATTGATTATAATTTGAGTCAACTGACGTCTAGAATGGAACAGTGTATTTCATTGACTATAAGAGATAATTATTAGGCTTAAAATAGAGTTTAGAATGAAACCAAATACTACCTCCGTTCCTATTTGTAAGAGACAAACATAAGAAATCACACAAACCAAGGAATATTTTTTTTAATTAATTTTTCTGAAAAATAAACTTGTACTTCCAAAAATACCCCTAAGTTAAACATTTAGTAGTATTAATGTTATAATTAAGCCAAATGTTGATATAATAAAAATTGGTCAGCATTTATTCTATCCAAAAATAATTACAACAAAAAAATTGGCTTTCCACATTCTCATCGTGAAAAATTAGATGCAAATTAAATTTCCCTATATTTTTTTTATACATCTTCCCACCAAATTTTAAAAACCAAAATAATCTTCCCACCAATTTTGGTAGTATATTTGTCTTTTTTATATAAAGAGAGTTGGTGTTTCATTTCAATCATACTAGAAATTTAGTTTTCATCTACTAGAATTAAGTCCATGGCAGATGAAAATGGTGAGCAATCTCTTTATATATTGATTATGTGACACGTTAATATACTTGGCTAATATATATAGTTATATGCATGGTAATATACATGATGATATCCATTAATATATTTATACACTACCATTTTTCTTTTAGTTTTTTATTAATTTGATTGAGCAACACATATATGAAAGTCCACTGTGTGTTTTGATTATACGTTTTGATGATTTATTGCAGAGTCGGTGATAAGTGAAAGTTCTAAAAAACGGGGTTTCCTGAATAACGAAGATAGAAAGGCTATATGTCAAATATTGCTTTGCTCTAGTGATGCTAATGGAAATCTAATTGGAACTGGAGTAGTAGAACGGGTAGCGGCATCATACAATGTTCATAGAAGTGTTATTTATCGCATATGGAAACAATTAAAGGACACAGGTAATGTTTGTCATAATAGAATACAAAATTGTGGAAGGAAACGAGTTCAATTAGATTTGGAGTTAATGCGTCAAGTTCCATTATCAAAACGGTCAACCTATCGATCTCTCGCTTGTGCTCTAAATATTCCTAAGACATCATTGGTAAGGTTGCATAAGGTCGGAGTGATACGACGGCATACAAACACACTTAAGCCTTATTTAAAAGAGGATAACATGATTGCTCGTTTAAGGTTTTGTTTGTCGATGATTGACAAAAATAGCTTACCTCATGATCCGAAGTTTATTTCTATGCATAATATTGTGTTCATCGATGAGAAGTGGTTTTATATTACCAGGAATAAAGTTACTAATTACTTGCATGTGGATGAAGAAGAGCCACATAGAACCTGTAAAAGCAAAAATTTTATAAGTAAAGTTATGTTCTTATGTGCAGTAACTAGACCAAGGTTTGACAATGAAGAAAATGAGACACACTCTGGAAAAATTGGTATATTTCCTTTTGTGTATGAACAACCCGCAAGAAGGAGTAGTGTCAACAGAGTTGCGGGGACAATATAAACAAAGCCTATAGCTTCTGTTACAAGAGAGGTGAACAAAGCATACTTGATCAATAAAGTTCTACCTGCCATTGAGAACATGTGGCCAAGAGAAGATGTAGGGAAGAAAATCTTTATTCAGCAAGATAATGCAAGGTCACATATTAGTAAAGATGATCCGGATTTTTGTCGTGCGGCAAGTGAAAGTGAGTTTGATATTCAATTGACATGTCAACCCCCTAATTCACCAGATTTGAATGTCTTAGACTTAGGCTTTTTCAATGCCATTCAATCTTTACAGCAAAAGGAACCAGTAAAGTCAATTGATGAGCTTGTTGGTGCAGTTCAAAAAGCATTTGATGAGTTTTCTACTGTGCAATCCAACAAAATTTTTAGCACTCTTCAATCATGCATGATTGAAATAATGAAGATAAATGGATCTAACAAGTATAAAATTCCCCATATGAAGAAAGACATGCTATATAAACAAGGTGGCATACCGGTTCAAATGAGTTGTGATTCTTCACTGGTACAAGAAGTCACTGAATATCTTCAAAATTAGTATTCTTAATTTGTTCTTTTACATGGAATGCAATATTATAAGAATATTTAATGATACTGCAATATTATAAGAATATTTAGTAGTGTTATTTTTTGGAACGTTATATATACTGCATGCTTTTTAAGAATTTCCAACTATATACTTCATTCTTATCATTACTATGTTCTATTCTAAAAAAATCTTTTTTTATTAAAAAAAAACAACAATAGCAGTAACATATGAAAAACAATAGAAATAAGGTACTACTCGTTAATTATCACAAACTGCATCGTCAAAACAACACTCCATGGCACAAACTGCAAATGTTTCGACAGACTATATTTTGGTTCATAGTGCAAAACAACACTCCATGGCACTTGCAGTTCATTTTCATAATTATATTCTATTCTAAAAATTCAATTTATATTAAAAGAAAACAACACAGTAGTAAAACAATAGAACAAAAGTTACTCATTAATCATAACAAACCGCGTCGGCAACTTTCGAAACCGTTTTATCGCGATCATTTTTGCGGTAACAAACCATTTCTTAAAACCATAATCATAATTCATGACATTTACATTACATTAGATTCCATAGAAATATATTTTGAGCACATTCATAGCCTCATTCCTCAAAGCTTCACGTACATGGTCGAAGCCATCTTCTTCTTCCTGTTTAACATTGCTATTTTCTTCTGCTTCTTTTTCTTCCTGCTTAACACTATTATTTTCTTCTGTTTTTTCTGCTTCTTTTTGGTGCCATGTTTTAAGCTTCTTTCTAATCATTGGTTGTCTTCCTTCTTCCTCACTCTCGATATCCGATTCTTCAACAATATCGCTACCTTCGTATGGATCCTCAGTGTTGGGGAACCTATTCAAATCAGAATTTTGTTTCACTTTTCTTTCATGAGATTTTTCAATCTTACTTTCATAGGTGTGATGAGAGTTCATAGTCATGGTTTTCTTTGAAATATGAGTAAGATACTCGTAGTAGTTCCCTCCTTTATAACCAGTGGGAATTTGTTTCCCTCCAAATCATTAATATCAATGGAAACTGAATAGGTTTGGCTTTAGATACCCATTATGTGTATGGGGAATATACATAGCACGTTCTTTTCAAAACATTAATGCCCAATGAATAATAAATATTGCATTTTGTTTACTAAGGGTATAAATGAGATTTCTCAATTAATAAAATTTAATTTTATAATGTGTCTCTTATAAAAAGGACCAAAAGAAAGTTACAATTTGTCTCTTACAAATAGGAACGGAGGTAGTAATTGTTATTAAATTTCATTTAGTAAAAGAAAGACTCCTTTGCAGGTCGCCCATTTTTTGGTTTGAGTGCCCCTTTATTGGATATGACTCCCTTGTTGGAGTAAGCCTTAATAACTAATAAATATTGACTGTACATGATTTTGTATCATGACCTTGATATATATTATTTGTTAATAAACATAATTATTAGGCATCGTATTTATTATGTTATTTGTATATAACATAATAAAGTCCTTAGAATAATTAGTCTATTAATGACCCATTAAGTGTGACTTGATCGTGAGACCTCATTAAATATAAGGATGATATTCTTAAAGTATCTATAGTCAAACTTTATTTTCAAATATGACAAAAGTAATGCATAGTAGACTATTATGTGAGTATTAATATTAAGAGTAGAATTTATAAATTATACTGGATTGAACCACCATGAGAATACTACATAATTTGTTATGTAAGTATCATAAGTTATTCTCATAGTGATAGTGGTGTATTCCACCCTTCGACCTAAAACTATTATGGATCCTAGATGTGGAGTCAAGTACATTATTACCAATAAAATATTGTCCGTAATAAGATGACCATAAAGATAGTTGATGGGTACTTTAAAAATCATGCTTAGGAATATGAGTGATCTAGATGGGATTTGTCCCTCCTACATTTACATGAGTAATATCAATGGGATCCTTGATGAAGTATGATTGTAAATGCATGAACATGCTCAAATAAGTCAATATGAGATATTAGGATTGTTTGTTGTTATCAACTATACTCAAATAAGTCAATATGAAATATTAGGATTGTTTGTTGTTATCAACTATACTCGGTGATCAAGAAATAAAATATTGGACTATACAAGGGTGACATATTCTATGTGTGTTCAATATAGATAAAAAGGCAAAAGGATAATTGTACACATGATCATTATCATATAAATGTTATGCTATATCACATGACATTCTCGTTACTTGGGTAACAATGATGTGTTACTAGATACAACTCGTTGTTTATTATATTAATTATGTAATTCAATATTATTGCCAATGTAACAAGAACATACCGAGTCACACGCAGAAATCGATAATGAAACGAATGATTAAATAAATAAGATTTAATTTAATTAGATGTTAATTGTATTATTTAATAAACTAATACAAATATAATTTATTTGATTAAATATGATTTAATTAAATAAATGAGAAATGACATCGTGCACCTTCTGAACTCTTCCATTTCTGTTACAACACCCTTTCCTTTTTATTAGTGGATGTAGACATTTTGGTACATTTTCCCATACCTCTTGGCTAGATAAATTTTTGGATTGTGGGAGTTGACTATGTTACAAAATGGATAAATTATGCACAATTTCAATTTACCATGAGTTATCGTTTCAAACAATGAAATTCAATTCTCCATTACTACATGGTCAACTTTTGAAACAACTTAGGAGTATAAATCATGTTCGTTTTGGTCTGTCATCCATGTGCGAAATGACAAGAGAAATAAAAAAATAAAGTAATATTTAAAGGGATCAATATGAATTTGAATAATGTCACGGGATTTTGGGACGGACAGTTGGACAAAGTGCTTTGATTATATCACAACACTCCTCATTCAACTACCAAGGAAACTCTATTTACCCTAATGTACGGTCGGATGCCTAGATACCTATCAAAATCGATATGCATTCGTCACAGTGCTCTAAATTAAATAAAGAGGAAAGTGGAGCAGGTTTAAGATTGTTACTAACCTAATTGATGAGACAAGAGGCATCACCCACATTCGAGATTTATTCGCTAAACAAAAGGAAACCATAAGATATAATTCCAAGGTGGTTATAAGAGAGATGGAAGAGTGTGATTTAGTACTATGACAAGTCGTAGTGCGTCCAATAGAGAAAGTTACAACCTAATTGGGAAGGACCATATCACATATCGTAAGTTTCCTTATAGATCCTATAAGCTCCAATAATTGTATGGACGAATCATTCAGAAAACTTTGAACTCGGTCAATTTGAGATATTATAAAAGTTGATTAGTAGGAATGTGAGTCACCTATTTATGAAATCTCTTGTAAAATCATTTTGATATTTGCATTACTTTATTATGGTTTTCATGTCAAACTAAATTGTTGGACATCCATAAGAAGATCATTGTCGCCTTACTGGTGAATTAAATTGTTGGAATTGGAACTCCACAAGACCTTTGCCGACCTATGGGGTAATTAAATTATTGGACTTCAACATGAAGATCCTTATCTTCCTACGGGATAATTACATTAGGAAGAGATATCTTTCAACCTCATGAGACTACGTAAGTAAGTCTTGTTTGAGGGACTCAACCAAGTATCATTTGAGGGTCTTAAATAGATCTCGTCAAGGAGACTCAACTAAGTCTTGTCAGGAAGACTCAACTATATCTTGCTTGAGGGTCTTAATTAAGTCTTGAATAAAAGGCTCAAGTGAGTCTCTCTTGAGGGACTCAACTAATTCTTGTAAGGAACACTCAACTAAGTCTCGTCCAATAGATTTAACTAAGTCTTGCTTGAGGGACTCAACTAAGTTTCGCTTGAAGGACTCAACTAAGTCTCATAGAGAATACTTAACTAAGTCTTGACCAAGAGACTTAACCAAGTCTCATTAGGAAAACTAGAGGCATGCATAAAACTTCAATTAGGCTCCTCCGAAATTCTCGAAGGTGAGAAAAAAAACAAAAACACTTTGGCCTTTGGGAGTCCTCGTGCATGAAGGATTGTGTGGCAGATGAATAGACTTTGCCTATCATTCATTCAATATCACCCATTTTTTAGTTTGAACACCCCTCTTTTGGATATGACGCCTTTTCTTCATGTCTTTGTCCATAGCACATGATCATGTGGATAACATATATTTGATCAAAAATGTCACAATAGGAGTCACGAGAGTTAACTACTATCTCTGAATTTCAAGGAATCAACTACTCATTCTCGAAGTGATTGCTACATCTTAGGAAGTATTGGATCCATGCCAAGTATGGCTATAAACACCTAAACACTGTGATAGAGAATTAAAACCTAATTCCAATATATAAATACATCCATACATAGATTCTCAATTGTGATACGGTGAACTGACTTTGTAGGAATTTTGTATCCAAATGTGCGGATAGCAAGAGTCGCAACCGACTTTTATTTTTATCCAATTAAGAGAAGGTAAAAGTAATAGAAAAAGACCTTCGTTAGATTCTGAGTTCGGGAGAATGGTTATGAAAAGGGAAGGTATTAGCACCCCTTTCCATCCGTAGTTATCTACAGGCTCTTAGTTGCTCTAGATCACTTTTTAAAATTGCTTTCTGTGTGTTTGACAAAAAATGTTTTAAAAGAGGCATTTCGCTTTGACTTTGTAATGACTCATGTAGGAGTGTATACAAAGTGTTCGGAAATGTTTTTGTTTTGAAAAGAGATTGAACTTTGAAAAAGAGTGTGTGGTGTGAAAAGCATTTGGTTTAGAGCAAGCAACTAAAAGACTTATTTACCCACTCAGAATTGGTCGTTTTTTGTACTTCTACGTTCCTTTTAGAATAGCGCTAGCCGTACCATTAGTTAGTAGGTAGCTCCATTCGTTGGATGTAAGCGGGACATTCGAAGGGACATCGGATGGTCATAGAAAGCAACTTGTAGGAAGTATCCTAGCACATTCGAAGGGGACTATCATCATTTTTCGTAGGCGACAATCGAGGGTCAAGATCATGTATTCGGAGGCGACATCGTGGGTCTTATGATCTTTGTATCGAAGGGACTATGATGATTTGTTTGGAAGGCAACGGTGCTAGAATACCTCTACGTTCGAGGGACATGACCATTTTTGAATTCGCAAAGGCAACGAGAGAGAATTACCCTAAGGGGTGCATGTGTGAAAGAAGTGTGTTGATTTCAGAATATGTTATCTTGAAGGTTAGTGGGCTATGTTCAATTTTTAGTCTTGCCATACACGCCTAATTACTAGCAGTTTGTAGGGTGCGGAAAGTAAAGATGCGGAAAGGTAAATGTCCTACGCTATTACAAGGCTTTGGGGCAGATACATAATTTAAAATGCGGAAAATAAAATCCTAAATTAAACTATTACATCCCATATGCAGTTACATTATTGGAAAAAATAGAATGATAAAGGAAAAATCGTCTGAATCGGAACAACCTGTGAAAGAATGAGAAATCGGAAAATGCGATATGAATCGAACAAGAGAAAAATATTAGAAAAATGCAAATTTTAAATTGGAAAAAATATGACATGCTAGAAATAATGTAAATATACTAAGATAATTTTTTGGGATTTTTTAGATGCAATTTAATAATTAAAAACTAATTAACAATGATTTAAATGCAAAATTACAAATAAAAATAAATATGCATGCAAAAATATGTTTTTTTTAATTTATTAAATTAAATAAAGATTTTTAGAAAATAAATGCAAAAGGAAAATTATTTTTGACAATTTTTAATGCATAAATAAAAATATGAAAAGAAAATAAAATAGATGCAAAATATTAAAATATGGAAAATATGAAGAAAATTGAGTTTGGAAAAGAGAGAAAACCAAATGGTCCAGGAGAATCGAACCAGGACCCTTGAGAGTATCGGGCAGGATGAGCCTTTACCACTCGCCAAGTGTGTCATTTGTTTTGAAACGAACGAGTGGATTTTCACACGCGTCGCTTTCAATTGCCACGATCTCGCCATCCATCATCTTCTTCGTTTGAATTTTCAAAAGTTAGCGGTCTTTCTTGACGCTATAGGTCCCGCTACATGAAAAATCAAGCACAAGTAATATAAATGCATTGTAAATACATGGTTCGATTCGCATCGTTCGAGTTCATTGGTCATGGCCTCATGGTCCAATTTTTCCTGTTGAAGGAACCCTAATTCGAACCGAAAACATAGCCATGGTGAATTTCGATTCAGTCCGAAACGCAATCAAACTATGCGAGAAAGTTTCCAAACTTCATTCTAAACATGAAACAAACAACAAAACACGTTAAATATGCATGAATGTTTAAAATCGAATTTGGAAAAAGTTTGACAAAACGAGTTATGGATTTCTCAATTCGGATGGTTTTGGATGATGTAAGTATCGGATCGATTCGAAGCACGAGGAACAAGATGGAATGCTCAAACCTTGAAACCAACTAAATCCAAGGCTGCTTGTTGCTTGAGAGGCACAGTTTTTGGTTTGAGAATAGGGTTTCTAGGGCAATTTTTCGTTCTCTTTTGATTGGTATGCATCAAGTATTTATCTTGGATGGATTTGAGACGATTTTGGCAAGAATTGATCAATAATCAATGATAATCAAATTTGATTTTTGCAAAATCAAATCTTCAAATTTTGGTCAATTTCAATCTAATCTTGCCATATTGATCCAATTTCGAAATTGCTGGCTTTTAATGAATTGATTGGATCACAAAGAAGAAATAAAAATCAAATTTGCAATTAATTTGGATTTTATACTTTATTTTTCAATTTAATTTGTATTTAAATGAATAAATTCCAAATTAAATAGGAAAATAAAATAAAATTCGTGGCATTGGGCTTGGATATTCCTAATTGCATGAGGAATAAGTTTGGATGAAGAAAAAGCAAGCCCATTTGCAAAAAATTTGATTTTTAGAAGTATCTCTCTTTGTGCATTCTTTCAAAATTGCCCAACTTGTGAATGGTGTAACTTGCTCAATTTTCCATATTTTTGAGTGTTCTTGGACTTTTGGAAATCTCTAAGAGTCCTCTAACCAACCTTTTGGTCTCATCTCAATTGGAGTTACCATGCTCAATATATCTTCAAAGCAAAAGTTGACTTTTGTTGACTTTGAAAATGACTGTAATGTTTTGAGCTATACCTCTCAAATGAAGCATTTTTTGGACATTCTTGTGAGACATGAAGTTGTAGAGAATTGAATTTCCTTCAAAACAAGAGGTGGTGGAAAATTTTTTGAGAAAGTATGAGAAAGTTATGATCAGTCAAAGTTCAGTTGATTTTTCACCTAGAAACCCTAATTTAGAAAGTTTGACTTTTGAGCAAATCTTGAGTTTTCTTGATGAATCATGATCAACCCTTGATCAAATGATGAATGTAACTTCAAAATGAGGATGTTGACCAAAAATTATGAAGTTTGACTGTATGTTGACCACGTTGACTTTTTGTTCAATACAATGATTTTCAACCATCCGAGCAATTGTCTGAGGAAACTTGATCTGTGAAGCTTGAAACTTGACATGGAGAATCTTTGAAGCATATGAGGAGGAATGAAGACCATTGGAGATGTTGGAAGTCCATCTTGACTTGAGAGATACCAAACCCTAACTTGGGTTGATTGTCTAGGAGAGAGTTTGTCTGCGTCGACTCTTGAGGAATCCTAGTACGGATGTATGAAATCTCTTGAGTAGATGGAGGACAAATTTTGGGTATGACAGCTGCCCTGCTCAATCTTCTTGTCTGGAAGGTTAGATTGACACGCTTGTCTTCGTGACACAGGTGGAAGATGATTGAACACCGAGTACAAAATTTGCACTCGCTGGTGAGACGGGAATGGGCTTACAGATGCCATTTGGAGAAGTTGAAGACTTCACTGGGGAATGAGTCGTACGCTAGACTCGAGGATGTCGATAGGAGAATTGACGGGGATGGGCTTAAGATGCCATCTGGAAAAATCGATGCCGGGGAATGAGTCGTACGCTAGGCTCTGTAGTCGTTCTTGGAAGGAGCATGGAGATAGGCTTAAGATGCCATCTGGAGGGAGTCATACGTTAGACTTCGTGTTCATTTTTGTTGAATGAAGTTATTGGTTTGTATTGATTTTTAACCATATATGCAGCATTCTGAAAGTGAAGCACAGTTGATAAGTAGTCGGAGATGGGCTTAAGATGCCATCCAAGGCAACTGAGTGGTACGCTAGACTCTGTGGTTGCTGTCGATAATCGGGAATCAGAATAAATCTTTGTGCTGATTACTCTGAGGGAGATTATAGTTGGCAAAAATGTGGATAGCTTCCCTGTTGTGCATCGGTGTAGATCCATTGCACTTTATCGGAGGATAACCAGGCGGTCTTTGGATAGTTTTCCGTCGGTTCGGGCTTAATCTCGGACCATCGTCGGAGGACAACCAAGGCGGTCTTTCAAATAGTTTTCCGTCGATTCGGGCTTAATCGGACTGTTTGCGTCGGTGATATTACTGTTTTGGAGAAAACAAGAGAAACTTTGATAGAATATTCGTTAGTTTTATGCAGAGTATGATGCATGGCAGTGCATATGAATGATATATGCATGAATTATGACTTTATGAGTAATGTATGAATGATAAGTGTTGTGATATTTCAAAACATATCCATCTTGAAGAAGATGCGAATGTTCTGTTTTTGAGGATTCCTGACTTCCGCTTGGGGAATTGTGTAGGTGAGAACTCCGCTTTTGAAAGAGAAGAAAGATATCCTGGATTCCTCCGATGCACTATCTGACCAAGTCTTGGGCCTAGCTATTGTTGAGGAGGGTAGAGACTGAGAAACTCGTTGTTGGAGATCTCATAGACCCTGTTGAAGAGAGTCTGGGAGGCGATTTGTTGGGGACCTTGTATGTAGATCCTGCCGAGGAAATTTAGGAGGCGCTCTACTGGGGATTCAGAGTGTAGATCTCGCTGGAGAGCAATTGATAGTTGCCGGGGAGACCGAGCTGGGAGAGTCAGGATCCCGTTGTGATCTTTGGCTGGGGGATGAGGATGTAGTTTCCTCCGATGCACTATCTGACCAAGTCTCGAGTCTGGATACTGCCGTTGGGGAAGAGAGGAAGGGACTGAGGGATGTCCCTTGGGGGATAAATACCTTGACTGGAGATGAGGTGTTTACTGCTTGAAGATCGATGTAACATTGCTTGGTCAAGTGGAATCGCTGCTCGTGGATTCCTTTTTGCTCTGCTGGGGAAGTTGTGTTGGTGACTTTTGTCGTCATCTCAATTCCCGGAGCCTGTAGTAAGTACTTTTGTATGTTCACTTTTCATATGTTTGTGATAAGATTCTTATTGTCAAGTGCGTATAATCATTCAAAGCAAACGTTGGACTTTTTGCAAACAACAACAGTGAAAATTGTAAAGAGAAAGAACTTGCATTTATTTGAAATGTGGCGTATGGCCAAGTAGTTTGTACACAAGAAAGGTAAAAAGCTATGCGGAAACAATCTCGTTAAGTTCCAACTATGCTAGTACTCATATATTTCGACTATCTCATCTCCTTGTCGAGAAAGTGAGTAGACCGATCTTCGCCATTTGAACCTTGAATCTTGATAGTAGTCCGGCGGGGGATCCGAAGAGACATAGTCGTACCTTAAATCCTAACTTTTGCCTAGACCGCCCTTTCGGGTTTCAGTCCCGGATACCCTTTTTGCCCAAGCCGCCTTTTCGTGTTTTCGACTTCGGTGTACATCTTTTGTATATATCCTTAACTTTTGCCCGAACCTTTTGGTTCGCCAGATGCCCTTATTTTTGCCTAGGTCACCGACCTAGCGGGTCTATTTACGCGTAGTATTTTTGACTATGTCTCGTTCACGGTGTGGGAAGTCTTCACCATCCATGGTGCTAAGTATCATAGCCCGGGAAAATACTGTCTTGACTACAAATGGTCCCTCGAGGTGGGAGTCCATTTGCCCTCGATCACCTTGTGGAAGAATGATGCGCTTGACTACTAGGTCACCAACTTGGTAGACTCGGTGCTTGACCTTCTTGTTAAATGCTCGATCATTCGCTTCGATAAATGTCCATGGCGGATGGACGCGAGTCGTTCTCATCAATCAAGTTAATCGGTCAAGGCGATCTCGACCCATCGTCTTCGCTAACTCGCCTCTGGGACTCGTTGAGGGTATCCGAACCTCGATGGGTAAGACGGCTTCCATACCGTATCGAGAGAGAAGGGGTTGCCCTGTGGATGTTCGTCAGGCGATAACCATGAAGAGCAAATGGTAATATCTCATGCCAATCCTTGTAAGTCACGGTCATCTTCGTAGAATCTTCTTAATGTTTTTGTTGGCGGCTTCCAGCCATTCATCTTAAGCCGATATGGAGAAGAATTGTGATGCTTGATCGAGCCACAACATTCTTGGTAGCAGAGATGCGAACGAGGTCGCTACACTTGGGTGAAATAGTCAATTGCCACAAGGATGAAACGATGTCCATTGGAAGTCATGGGCTTGATTTCTCCAATCATGTCAATGCCCCACATTGCAAAAGGCCAAGGAGAAGTTAAAACATTCAGGTCGGAGGTACGTGCACTTTGTCAATATATCGGCACTTGTGACAAGATCGGGTATGGTGACAATCGACTTCCATGGTGGACCAATAGTAACCTTCTCAAAATCTTCTTAGCCATGGTATGTCCGGAGTGGGTACCAAATGCCCCTTCGTGTAACTCTTCCATGATACGCATTCTCGTTTCTAGTCGTAGGAGTAAGCACAAGTCGTGGTTGCGCTTGTATAAGATGTCGCTTGAGAAAGAATTTGGAAGCAAATCTTCTCATGAACTTCTTATCATTAATGATGCCCTCGGGATATTCCCGAGCCTCAAGATACCTCTTCACATCGTAGTACCAAGGTTTCTCTTACGTATCAAGCTCACAACAATATCGGTTCGTGAACTTCTCAATGATGATCCGGGAGCCTCTTTGTCCCATCTGACCTTGAACATAGATGACATAGTAGCCAATGCGTCTGCCAACTGATTCTCTTCTCGTGGAATGTGATCAAAGGTAATTTCTTCGAAGTAGGGGATCAAACTTAGAACATGCTCTCGATACGGAATGAGATTCGGATGTTTCGTATCCCACTTGCCTTTAATCTGACTGATCACTAAAGCTGAGTCTCCATACACTTGTAGGAACTTGATTCTTAAGTCAATAGGAGCTTTAAGACCCATGATGCACGCTCTCGCCATGTTGTTAGTGCAACCGAAACATAATCGGCGGTGAAAGGCGATATCCGCAGGGATGTAATGATGGCGCCAATGCCATTGCAAGTGCGTTGAGGCTCCATCAAAGACCATGGTCCATCGGGATCCTTGTTCGGGTCCTTCGTCCGGCCGGTTCTTCACAATCAGAACTAGTCAAACATCTTCATCTCGGAATTGAACGCATAGACGATAGTCATCTACTTGATGAGCCAAATGATCGGCTACTACACTTCCTTTGATCGCTTTAGAAGTGTCTTGGATGTCGATTCGGTCAAGATCATTTGCCATCTTGCTATTCTTCCGGAGAGATGGTTTCTCAAAGATGTATTTTATCGGATCCATCTTAGAAATCAACAAGGTAGTGTGAGTCAACATATCTTGTCTTAGTCGGAGCAGCCAAAAGCGTTGCAAGTTTTCTCGTGAGTATCGGTTTCACGATCGATAAACTTTTGCTAAGGTAGTATATTGCATGCTCTTTTCGACTGACTCGTCATGTTGCCCCAACACACACCCCATTGAGTTCTCTAACACTTTAAGTACATGATAAGAGGTCTTCCTTCGGGCGGCATCGGGATAGGAGGATTACAAGGTACTCCTTGATTTTGTCAAAAGCGATCGCAATCGTCATTCCATTCCACTACTTGATCTTTCTTAAGTAACTTGAAGATTGGCTCACAAGTAGCGATTAGGTGTGCAATGAATCTGCAATGTAGTTCAATCGCCCAAGAAACCTCGACTTCCTTCTCGGTGCGGGGTGGCATTTCTTGAATAGCTTTAACCTTGGCGGATCAACTTCAATACCTTTACCACCGACAACAAACCCTAGGAGTTTTCCGGATCGACTCCAAGGTGCACTTGTTAGGATTAAGCCTCAACACGCTTCTTCAACCTATCAAACAATTTACGCAAATGACCAAGATGTTCTTCTTGATTGATCGAGCTATCATGTCGCCGGAGACCTCTATCTCGTGATGAATCATGTCATGAAATAATGTCACCATAACGCGATAAGTGGCGCGCGTTTTTAGTCCGACGGCATAACCTTGTAGCGAAAGTGCCCCATTGTGTAACAAAAGTAGTCTTCTCCATGTCTTGAGCCATTTTGATCGATTGTAACCGAGAAACCATCCATGAAGGAGAAACCTTATCTTTGCGGTGTTGTCAACCAGAACATCAATATGAGGAAGTGGGAAATCGTCTTTCGGACTCGCTTTGTTCAGATCTCTGTAATCCACACACATTCGTACTTTGCCATCCTTCTTGGGTACGGGTACCACATTTGCAACCCACTGGGGATAAGAGGTGACAGCTAAGAAACCGGCGTTGAATTGTTTCATAACTTCAGCTTTGATTTTCTCTGACATCTCAGGACGCATACGACGAACCTTCTGTTTCACTGGGAGAAAACCTTCTTTTGTCGGCAATCGGTGTACCACGATATCAATGTCCAACCCTGGCATGTCTTCGTATGACCAAGCAAAAACCTCAATATAGTCTCGTAGCATCTGAACCAACCTTTCTTTAACACTGTTCTCAAGACCCGCTCCTATCTTAATCTCTTTTCTGTCTTCGTCAGTACCCAAATTCACAACCTCAACTGTCTCTTCGTGTGGCTGTATAACTCGCTCTTCTTGCTGTAGCAGTCTATAGTCTGGCAAGTTCTCCTGGCACTTCACAATCTTCCTCACTTTCGTCTTGGCTTGGTAGATCGGATTATCGGGTTATATTTAGCACTAGCATAGCATTATTAGCGATTCGGAGTGATTCGCAGTTGTATCACGTGGGTGTGTGTAAACACATAGCCTTTTGAAGGGTGATAAAGTAAAAGAAAGAAAACAAACAATTGAATGCAAAAGTCCAACGATTTATTAAATGAAAATACGCAATCAACAGATAATAACCCTCAGAATGAGCCACGATGCCCCGGGTAAGGCACTAGGCTTTCAAAATTTATTGTTCAAAACATAAAGAGATACGAAAAGCAAAACAAAACAAGAGCAATTACTCGACTAAAGGAGATTGGTATGACGTCTTGATCTTCCAATTCTGAGCCCATGATCCGGAGTTGGGAAGATCCATTTGCGATGTCGAAGTCGCGTCGTCTTCTATAGCATGGATTCCACTCGGGCGATGCGGAGGAAGTTGGCCGGCACGTTCGCGTATCATTTTCGACCCTTGATGGTGAAGCCTAAACCAGTCTTGTCAAATTTGAAAGGAAGATCGGGAGTTGACCCCAAATGCTACCTCCTTCTTCAACGACTTGAGCATCTTTCAATGAGGCCATCCTAGGCGGAACTTTAGCAACTTTAGAGTGAGGAGAGTCAACAGATGACTGGGATTGTTTCAAAAGCTTGACAGTCTCAAGAATTCACCCTCCATCTCGAGATAGCGGAATGACTGTAGATGACGACCATATATTCCTCTTCACCACATCCGAACAACCTTCCCTTTCACCGGGTATTTCGATGCGGTGGAAATATACTCCCATGTATCCAAGGGCGTCCAACTAGGCAAGAGTAGGTGGACGGATGTCCATGACAAAGAAAGTGGATTCAAAAGTCGGAACCGACTTTAACAGGCGTGAGCTCTCCATTCGCTAGAACCATCAAAAGCTCTCACGATTATGTCACGGGTCTCGAAACCAACCCTTCGACATCAAGTCGATCAAGCGATCTTGGTAGGATATTTAGAGCGAACCGTATCCACCAAAACATGAGATAGTGTAGTGCCCTTGCTTTCCAGATGTGCAAGGCCTTGTTATGTTTCTTTCGGAAGGAGTCAAATCGATCGAGAAGCCTAGGCCGTTGTTGGCAGGCTAGCAATACAAACTTCGAATTGATCGTGGTAGTGTCTTGCGGTACATGAGCATTCTTCGAAACTTCACCAAGGCGTTAGCATGAGCCTCGGAGCACAAGAGCAGAGCAAGCATGGAGATTTTGGAGTCATCCCAATTGTTCCACAACATTGTAGTCACTCTTCTTGATAATCTTGAATTTCCTCCATTTCTTGTTTGGAGGTGTCTTGATAACTTCCTTTGGTACTTGGTTGAGCGGGATGAGCCATGGTTCTTTCCTCTAGCTTGGGAATGGGTTGAATAGCTGAATGCGAAATGGAGTCGCGTGTCTTTGGAGGAGAGATATCTGGAGAGAATACCCTTCGGTTCGGGTCACTTTACTTGATCCGGTGATGTTGTCAATGTCGGAATGGTAGCTTCAATGTAAGATCTTCAATGGTCGAGGGTCTTGCTTGACGCCATGATAGTAGAACATCACCCATAGTTCCAAGGGATAGCTTTGTCGAGAGGAATATGGAACGGTCTTGGAGAAGTGATAATGAGAGGTGCCACTCTAGGCACGAGATCGCAGAGGTAATCCTTATAGTGTTAACATCAAGCATAGTCTTAAATCGTCACCCCATCCGGTCGCCTTAACATCTTCAATAGGAATCTTGTAACTATCAGGGACAGTGTACTTCACCATGTAATCATACTTTCCACTTGGCTGCCCCAAGGTATCCCACAGATGGTACAGTTTCATTCGCATTGTCAATCTTCAACTTAGACATTTCTTCACACAGCTTCCGCACGGTGGTTTCAGAAATAGTATCTCACGGTTATCCATCATGCACTGAACACGTCTTCTCAACCAAGCACAACCATCAGGCGCGGATGGGCACCAACGACAGTTCTCTGGGCATCCTGGGTTGACACCGGCTTGCAACAAATTCTTCTTAACGGTCATGAGGAGGATGGTCAAGTCATCTATGTTGAAAACATAAGTATCGTCTCCCACATTGGAACCCTTGTCATGATTAGGCATAGGCGCGATCACATTCGAGTCTCAACAGAGGATCAAATTCAATGCTTAGCTTCAATCATATCTTGAATCTTGTTCTTCAGAGCCCAACAATCATCAGTACTATGTCCTGGGGCTATTGGAATGGTAAGCACACTTAGCATTAGGATTGTATTTCGGAGGAAGTGTTGACATTTTGAGGAGGATCCCTCAAGGTTATCGACTCTGCTCAACATGTGTTGCAAGGCTTCGACAAAGGCATGTTGATCTTCGTAACTCTTGGGCGCGTTTGTCATACCCCAAAATTTGCCCTCCATCTATTCAAGAGATTTCATACATCTATGCTCAAGGTTCCTCAAGAGTTGATCGGACAAACTCTCTCCTAATCAACCCAAATTAGGGTTTGGTATCTCTCAAGTCAAAATGAACTTCCAACATCTCCAATGGTCTTCATGCTTCCTCATATGCTTCAAATATTCTCCATGTCAAGTTTCAAGCTTCACAAGTCAAGCTTCCTCAGACAATTGCTCAGATGGTTGAAAATCGGTTGTATTGGACAAAAAGTCAGCTGTGGTCAACATACATCAAACTTCATAATTTTTGGTCAACATCCTCATTTTGAAGTTACATTCATCATTTGATCAAGGGTTGATCATGATTCATCAAGAAAACTCAAGATTTGCTCAAAGTCAAACTTTCTAAATTAGGGTTTCTAGGTGAAGTCAACTGAACTTTGGTGATCATAACTTTCATACTTTCTCAAAAAATTTCCACCACCTCTTGTTTTGAAGGAAATTCAATTCTCTACAACTTCATGTCTCACAAGAATGTCCAAAAATGCTTCATTTGAGAGGTATAGCTCAAAACATTACAGTCATTTTCAAAGTCAACAAAAGTCAACTTTTGTTTTGAAGATATATTGAGCATGGTAACTCCAATTGAGATGAGACCAAAGACATTGTTTAGAGGACTCTTAGAGCTTTCCAAAAAGTCCAAGAACACTCAAAAATGTGGAACATTGAGCAAGATACACCATTCACAAGTTGGGCAATTTTGAAAGAATGCACAAAGAGAGATACTTCAAAAATCAAATCTTTTGCAAATGGGCCTACTTTTTCTTCATTCTAACTTGTTCCTCATGCAATTAGGAATGTCCAAGCCCAATGCCACGAATTTTTGATTTATTTTTCTATTTAATTTGCAATTTATTCATTTAAATGCAAATTAAATCTTAAAATAAATTATAAAATCAAAATTAATTGGAAGATTGATTTTTATTGCTTTCTTGTGATCCAATCCACCCATAAATGCCAGCAATTTGAAATTAGATCGACGGCAAGATTGGATTGAAATGGACCAAAGTTTGAAAATTTGATTTCATGAAAATATCAAAATTGATTTCCATTGAATATTGATCAATTCTTTCCAAATTCAATCCCAAATCCATCCAGCATATATATTTGATGCATACCTATCAAGAAGGGACGAAAAAATTGGCTCAGAAACCCTATTCTCAAAGTGAAAAAATCGTGTTCTTGAAGCAATTGGCAATCCTTCCTACAGCGGTTTTCAATCAATTTTAAGGTGTCAAACACATTCCTTGATACCCGGTGATTCCAGATACTCACATTGCCAAAAACATCCGAATCAAGAAATACGATTTGGTTTGTTCCTTTTTTTCAAAATTGAATTTATTCATGCATTGTTGATGTGTTTTGTTGTTGTTTTCGTGTTAGAACAAGGTTTGCAAGCTTTCTGGGTCATTCAATTGGATTTTCGTGGCCTGGAGCATGATATGCCATGATTAGGGTTTCAGGTCACGATTTAGGGTTTCTTTAAATAGGACAAATTGGACCAAACCGATGCCACCAGGATGATCAGTGGACCAAGACGAATCGATCCATGGCCTTAGATATAATTTATATTACGTATATTGTGTTTTCCATTTTGCGGGGCTTGTAAGGCGAAGGCCGACGCAAAATTCCTGTTCAAACGAAGACGATGATGTTCTTGGCGAAAGGACCATACGAAGGCGTGTAAATTCCACTCACTCCATTTCCAAGCAAGCGTGTTGGGCTCGGTTAGTCGGTGTTGGTTTTCAGAGTTTGAGGCCAATGACTCCAGTTCGATCCCTGGCTCAGACACTTATTTTTACCAGTTTGCAAACTTATATTTTCTAACATATTTTCATATTTTCTTTTGTTTTAATATTTCTATTCTATTTTAATTAATTTCTACATTTTTATTCTGCATTTAAAAATTACCAAAAAATACTTTCTTTTTGCAGTTATATTCTAAAAATGTTTATTTAATTTAATAAATTTAAAAAACATATTTTTGCATGCATATTTATTTTTATTTGTAATTTAGCATTTAATTCACTTTTAATTGCATTTTAATTTTTAAATCTTTTCCAAAAAATCCCAAAAAATTATTGTAGTATATTTATCTTATTTCCATCTTATATTAATTTTCTCATATTAAAATTTGCATTTTTCTAACATTTTCTCTTATTTCGTTTCATCATATTTCCGATTTTCTTATTCTTTCACGAGTTGCTCGATTCGGACGTTTTCTTTTGTCATTTTATTTTTCCAATAATGTAACTGCTCATGGATGTAATAGTTTTAATTAGGATTTTATTTTCCGCATTTTAAAATTATGTATCCCCCAAAGCCATGTAATAGCGTAGTTTATCTTTCCGCACCTTTATATTTCCGCTTTTACATTCCGCATTTACTTTCCGCACCTTATCAATTGCTAGTAATTAGGCGTGTATAGCAAGATAATAATGAACATAGCTCACTAACTTCGGATAACATATTGAAATCAACACACTTATCACACACGCACCTTAGGGTAATTCTCTCGATGCCTTCGATTTCAAAATGGTCATGTCCTCGAGTAGAGGTATTCTAGCACCGTTGCCTTCAAATCATCATAGTCCCCGATACCCAGACATGATACCCTCGGTCGCCTACGAAAGCCTGAGTCGCGAATGTGCTAGGATACTTCCTGCAGGGTGCTTTCTATGACCATCCGATGTCCTTCGAATGTCCGCTTACATCCAACGAATGGAGCTACCTACTAACTAATGGTATGGCTACGCTATTCTAAAGGAATGTAGAAGTACAACAAAATGACCAATTCGAGTGGGTAAATAAGTCTCTTAGTTGCTTGCTTATCAAATGCTTTTCGCACCTCACACACTTTTTCAAAGTTCAAATTCTTTCAAAACTAAACATTTCCGAACACTTTGTATACACTCCTACATGAGTCATTGCAAAGTCAAGCGAAATGCCTTTTCAAAACATTTTGTCAAACACACAAGAAAGCAATTTTAAAAGTGATCTAGAAAAGAGGTAGATAACTACGGATGGAAAGGGTGCTAATACCTTCCCTTTTCATAACCATTCTCCCGAACTTCGAGGTCTTTTTGTTACTTTTACCTTCCTTAATTGGATAAAATAAAAGTCGGTGGCGACTCTTGCTATCCGCACATTTGGATACAAAAATCCTAAAAAGTCAGTTCACCGTATTACAGCGTTCTGGCTACGCGCGTTGTCTCGCTGAGGTTGTGCTGATGTAGGATTGGAGATCGCAACTGCCCCCACAGATTGAGCACGGTCGGTCTTGGCTCGGCTTTTCTGACCATACACAGCATTGGCTTCTTTCTTACCACCAAAAGATTTCTTCGCAGCGTTTGAAGATGTCTCTATTTGAATCTTTCCACTCTTGATACCACCTTCGATCACGCTTTGTCAATATCATTTCGGTGAATCCGAAGAGTTTCAATCGATGATTGAAGAATGGGCTGTCGCTGTCCCCATAAACATATCAACCACTCCTATTGGACAAGGGTGGTGAACTCACTGCTAGATCTCTCCATTTCGAGCATGCTCTTTGAACTTCGTCGACCCATAGACATGCTTTGTAGTTGCATGCGAGTGGGTGTCAACTCAAGATTGTACTCATCGTCTAGAAAGCATCACTAAATCACTCCAAGTACGGATACGGTCATTCTCTATGATAGTACCATTCCAACGGGTTCGGACAAACTCTCTTGAAAATAGTGCATCCACACTTTCATCATCATTGTGGGATTGATTTTCGGACATAGGACTTCAAATGCAGCTTTGGGCAAGACACGCCATCATACTTAGCAAAAGGGAACTTTGAACTTGGGCGGAATCACAACGCCGGCGAGACTCGGATCATCAAAATTCAGCCGGACATCTTCAAGTTTTCCACGATTATTGACGATCTTCAAGTTGCTTGTACTTGTCATCTTCATTAGAGTATTGGCCATCATCATAGTTCTCTCAAGCTCAGCTGATTGCCTTCACCATCACCCTTGTTACTTTCCTCGGTATGGACACTTCCTTGAGAGAGCTCAATACTGACCACCTTAGGACCACCTTTGTAGCGTGCCCATGTTGAGAGACCAACAACCTTCTTCTTCTTGTTGATGAGCTTCTTCAAATCTTCTTGGCCTTGGACCAAGCTGGTGAACATCTGTTGAACCGAGCATTCGAGCTTGAAGATCTTTGATGATGCTTCAAGAGCCATTTCGCTAAAATAAATAGCGAGCAAATGAGAAAACCAATCTTCAACGTACCTGTGATGCAGTGTTATGCTATGATATGCAATGTTTATGTGAATGCCATGCAATGTTTTCAAGGACCTTAGAGATTTAAATTTGTTAGACAAGCAATGAACAAACATTTATTAGTACTCTTTTTATTATTCTTTTTTCTTTTGAAGTACAAGAGATAGTTTAAAACAATAAAAGAAAACATAAACATCCTAAAGCTCTAAGTCTCCCATGGTCGCTTCCTCTTGGTGCCGATGTAAGCGTTGATGTTTCGCTCCTCGTGAAGTAGCTTGGTCAAATCTAACACTTTCTTCTCGCTTGCATAACACTGAGCTTCAAAGGTATCCCTCTCTTCCTTGAGCTGAATCCAGGATCTCTTCAAGTCTTCAAAATCAGTAGGCATGTCAGGATGGAGAACGGTATAGGGTACGTCACCTATAGCAACAGGTTCCATAATTACTGGTAGAACAGGCGTGAATGGCATCATGAGGTTTTGAGCTCGAGCTCGCACCCATTTGAGGTAAGGTTCCCAAGGAATGGAGTTTTGGTTCCCCAAAGTCTTGGTATCAGTCTTCTTTACCATGCCCCAAGCGTGTATAAACCTTCGAATGCGAGATCGTGATTGTAGTCGAACACAACATCTTGGAGAAGCATATCATGTGGACCATCTCTTCGGGCAAAACCAAACTGACGTAAAGCTAGAGAAGGGTTGTAAGTAATACCTCCCCTTATACCAAGGAGTGGTACATTAGGGAATTCTCCACAACGCTCAATGAATGTGAAGTCCTTTTGAGAGAAAAGATTCCAACGGATATCGGAATGAGAGAGTGACATTAGTCTTTGAGACCACTTCAACCTTTGTTCATTCTTCAAAACTGATGGAGGAAGGTGCGAAATAAACCACCTTGAAAGTAACGGTATACAACACATGAGAGTTCCTTGTCTCTTAGTAGTACGAGTGTGGAGAGAATGTAGGATGTCTCCAAGTAAGGTAGGCACGAGATTGCGGTAAGGAACAACTTGATGGCATTGATATCGATGAATTGATCCGAGTTAGGAAATAGAACCAAACCATAAATTAGCAAGGCCACAATATTTTCAAATGCATGGAAACTCATAACTTTGAGGAATTCTCGGGCTTTCTTAATTAGAAACTTAGAAAGTAAACCCTTAACTCCGCTTCTTGTTTCCCAATTGGCTTTGATATCTGAACGCTTAAGATGTAAAGCTGATGCAATGTCTTCGTACTTAGGAACCTTTTCTAGACCGGTAAATGGCATTTGGTCAAGAATAGGTACCCCAAGTAGCTTAGAGAACTCTTCCAAGGTAGGAACCAACTGATAATCTGGGAATATAAAGCAATGGTGTTTCGGATCAAAGAACTGGAATAGGACATGCATCATATCTTCTTCAAAACCGGAGATAACCAAATCAAGTAGATAACCATGTCTTTTGATGAACGAGCATGGTGGAATTTACAAACCAATTCTTTGAGTGAGAGGGTATACCCATGAAGTTGATTCGGATAGTCTTTCTAGAAGCCATAATTCCTACAAAACAGAGCAAAGATAAATCCCTAGGTCCTTGAAATAGTTAGAAATGATATGCAATGCGGATGATGTCATGATGTCATGTTTAGCACACACAAACAATTCACAATGAGCCTAGGGTTAAGGCTTGCATGAGGTATAGGTGATTACCCTACCAAAAGTTTGAGTTGGTTCATCCTGTCCTATAATAGTAAGGTTCTAGGAATCTCATATCACGATCTTTCTCGTGGCGCTTATTTCAATACGACGCCAAGTGGTCGATCGAAAATGTCCCAAAAGTCGATCTCAATGAAGCGTAGCATCGGTATCAACCAACCTCGGTCTACACCAAAGCCGCCATCTCACTACCTTCTAATGGCCAAGATGGGTCAATTAAGGTTCTAAAAGTTTAGTTAGCGATGACACCACGAGAAGCCAAATACTATCTTCAACTTGGTAATGAAGAGTATCGGGACAACCAAAGTGTCACGCTAACATAGCCATCATGTTGACCGTTTAGTTATCGTCTAGTCGCGATGATCTAATGCTACTTACCTAAAAGGAAACCGGATCGGGTGTAGGATCCCCAACAATATAATACCCAAGCAACCCTTAAAGATAAAGCATACAAGTCAAACAAAAAGCAATAAAAGTTATCTAGAAATCCTAAGGCAATTCTCTCTTAGGGTCTTGTCCCACAGAGTCGCCAGTTGATACGGTGAAGCTGACTTTGTAGGATTTTGTATCCAAATGCGGATAGCAGAGTCGCCACCGACTTTTATTTTATCCAATTAAGGGAAGGTAAAAGTAACGAAAAAAGACCTTCGTTAGATTCGAGTTCGGAGAATGGTTATGAAAAGGAAGGTATTAGCACCCTTTCCATCCGTAGTTATCTCACGGCTCTTAGTTGCTCTAGATCACTTTTTAAAATTGCTTTACGTGTGTTTGACAAAAATGTTTTAAAGAGGCATTTCACTTTGACTTTGTAATGACTCATGTAGGAGTGTATACAAAGTGTTCGAAATGTTTTGTTTTGAAAAGATTTGAACTTTGAAAAGTGTGTGGTGTGAAAAGCATTTGGTTTAGAGCAAGCAACTAAAGACTTATTTACCCACTTTAATTGGTCGTTTTTACTTCTACGTTCCTTTAGAATAGCGCTAGCCGCATACCATTAGTTAGTAGGTAGCTCCATTCGTTGGATGTAAGCGGGACATTCGAAGGACATCGGATGGTCATAGAAAGCAACTTGTAGGAAGTATCCTAGCACATTCGAAGGACTATCATCATTTTCGTAGGCGACAATCGAGGGTCAAGATCATGTATTCGGAGGCGACATCGTGGGTCTTATGATCTTTGTATCGAAGGGACTATGATGATTTGTTTGGAAGACAACGGTGCTAGAATACCTCTACGTTCGAGGGACATGACCATTTTTGAATTCGCAAAGGCAACGAGAGAGAATTACCCTAAGGGGTGCATGTGTGAAAGAAGTGTGTTGATTTCAGAATATGTTATCTTGAAGGTTAGTGGGCTATGTTCAATTTTTAGTCTTGCCATACACGCCTAATTACTAGCAGTTTGTAGGGTGCGGAAAGTAAAGATGCGGAAAGGTAAATGTCCTACGCTATTACAAGGCTTTGGGGCAGATACATAATTTAAAATGCGGAAAATAAAATCCTAAATTAAACTATTACATCCCATATGCAGTTACATTATTGGAAAAAATAGAATGATAAAGGAAAAATCGTCTGAATCGGAACAACCTGTGAAAGAATGAGAAATCGGAAAATGCGATATGAATCGAACAAGAGAAAAATATTAGAAAAATGCAAATTTTAAATTGGAAAAAATATGACATGCTAGAAATAATGTAAATATACTAAGATAATTTTTTGGGATTTTTTAGATGCAATTTAATAATTAAAAACTAATTAACAATGATTTAAATGCAAAATTACAAATAAAAATAAATATGCATGCAAAAATATGTTTTTTTAATTTATTAAATTAAATAAAGATTTTTAGAAAATAAATGCAAAAGGAAAATTATTTTGACAATTTTTAATGCATAAATAAAAATATGAAAAGAAAATAAAATAGATGCAAAATATTAAAATATGGAAAATATGAAGAAAATTGAGTTTGGAAAGAAAACCAAATGGTCACGGGAGAATCGAACCCAGGACCCTTGAAGTCGATTACAGGATGAGCCTTTACCACTCGCCAAGTGTGTGCTGTTTGAAACGGAACAGTGGATTTTCACGCGCCGCTTTCCAATTGCCACGATCTCGCGCCATCCACCATCTTCTTCGCTTTGAATTTTCAAAAGTTAGCGTCGGTCTTTCTTCGACGCTATAGGTCCTCGCTACATGAAAAATCAAGCACAAGTAATATAAATGCATTGTAAATACATGGTTCGATTCCAGGCATCGTTCCGAGTTCATTGGTCATGGCCTCATGGTCCAATTTTTCCTGTTTGAAGGAACCCTAATTCGGAACCAGAAAACATAGCCATGGTGAATTTCGATTCAGGTCACGAAAACGCAATCAAACTATGAGAAAGTTTCCAAACTTCATTCTAAACATGAAACAAACAACAAAACACGTTAAATATGCATGAATGTTTAAAATCGAATTTGGAAAAAGTTTGACAAACCGAGTTATGGATTTCTCAATTCTGGATGGTTTTGGATGATGTAAGTATCTGGATCGATTCTGAAGGTGGCACGAGGAACAAGATGGAATGCTCAAAACCGCTTGAAACCAACTAAATCCAAGGCGCTTGTTGCTTGAGAGGCACGGTTTTTCGGTTTGAGAATAGGGTTTCTAGGGCAATTTTTCGTTCTCTTTGATTGGTATGCATCAAGTATTTATCTTGGATGGATTTGAGATGTTTGGCAAGAATTGATCAATAATCAATGATAATCAAATTTGATTTTTGCAAAATCAAATCTTCAAATTTTGGTCAATTTCAATCTAATCTTGCCATATTGATCCAATTTCAAATTGCGGCTTTTAATGAATTGATTGGATCACAAAGAAGAAATAAAATCAAATTTGCAATTAATTTGGATTTTATACTTTATTTTTCAATTTAATTTGTATTTAAATGAATAAATTCCAAATTAAATAGGAAAATAAAATAAAAATTCGTGGCATTGGGCTTGGATATTCCTAATTGCATGAGGAATAAGTTTGGATGAAGAAAAAGCAAGCCCATTTGCAAAAATTTGATTTTAGAAGTATCTCTCTTTGTGCATTCTTTCAAAATTGCCCAACTTGTGAATGGTGTAACTTGCTCAATTTTCCACATTTTTGTGTGTTCTTGGACTTTTTGGAAAGCTCTAAGAGTCCTCTAACCAACCTTTTTGGTCTCATCTCAATTGGAGTTACCATGCTCAATATATCTTCAAAGCAAAAAAGTTGACTTTTGTTGACTTTGAAAATAACCTGTAATGTTTTGAGTATACCTCTCAAATGAAGCATTTTTTGGACATTCTTGTGAGACATGAAGTTGTAGAGAATTGAATTTCCTTCAAAACAAGAGGTGGTGGAAAAATTTCTGAGAAAGTATGAGAAAGTTATGATCAGTCAAAGTTCAGTTGATTTTTCACCTAGAAACCCTAATTTAGAAAGTTTGACTTTTGAGCAAATCTTGAGTTTTCTTGATGAATCATGATCAACCCTTGATCAAATGATGAATGTAACTTCAAAATGAGGATGTTGACCAAAAATTATGAAGTTTGACTGTATGTTGACCACAGTTGACTTTTTGTTCAATACAATTGATTTTCAACCATCTGAGCAATTGTCTGAGGAAACTTGATCTGTGAAGCTTGAAACTTGACATGGAGAATCTTTGAAGCATATGAGGAGGCATGAAGACTATTGGAGATGTTGGAAGTCCATCTTGACTTGAGAGATACCAAACCCTAACTTGGATTGATTGTCTAGGAGAGAGTTTGTCTGGTCGACTCTTGAGGAATCCTTGAGTACAGATGTATGAAATCTCTTGAGTAGATGGAGGGCAAATTTTGGGGTATGACATCAATCCAACGTTGAGTCACATTATATAATTGATCCTCAAGAAAAATTACCTTCATTCTCCAAATCCTCAGGTGGTTTTGATTTGTGATTATGGAATTTTTCTTTAGGAGGTCTCAAAACTGAAAAAGTATGATGGTTGCGCTAGGTTAAACCTCCCTTGATCTAGGTTTGAGACATGTAAACTCTTATCTCAAAATGATGTGCCTTCATTAGCTTTAGGTCCAATGGAACCTTCTGAGTTGTGCACTTTACTTATTTCCTCCCTCTACTTGATTTTCCCCCTCCAAATGAATTCAACTTTGGCCTAAAAGTCCATCCTACATTATCTAATCATCTTAACAATTCTCAAAGTCCTTGTCCAATGGGTCTCTAAAAAAGTTTTTTCTTCTCTTTTCGCTAACTTAGGACTACTATTTTGACTTCTTTACTCTAAAAGTTTTCCTTCTCTAGCCGTCACATTTCCCGTTGCTTCCAAAATCCCAATTTGACCTTTCTTCTCCACAATATACTTTTTAACATGATTTTCCTAACACGCTTATATTTCTCCCTCGTAAATTACCAAAGCCTTATCCTGTCTATTCCATTCTTTTCCTAGAGTTGAAATTTTGTTGTTATCTTCTAACATCGTCTTCTTTAGGTCATCCATATCTGAATGCCCTGAGCCCTTAGAGATATTCTTCAACTTCATTATGTCAACATATTGTTGTTTCAAAGCTTCATTGGACCATAAGAGTCCTCCATCATTTTGATTCTAAAAATACCTTCGTAGATTTTGACATTGGAATATTCATTAAGCGCAATTGCACATCTAATCCTAATGAGAAATATCGCCACGTCCAGACATTCTTACTTTATCATATTATTGTATGAACAAATATAAGATCCAATTATGGATACTAAGCACTCGAAGAAATCAAATTCCATGCATAACAAGGAATGCCATATCACCTAAACCAAGAGACCCTTTCTAAGCCCACATCTCCTTTTCTCCATTTCCTAATCTCAGAGAACCATTTCCTCCATCAATCCTTTGCTTCATTTATTAAAAAAAATTATCTCCCTTTCATCCAAATATTTGCTCCTAACTGTGTCACTTTATTAGAAAAATAACCTTCAATTTATAAATATTTTGGATATTATAAGACACTCCAGGGTTTTCCACTAATCCCACATAAGCCTTCTTAAATCTCTGAATCTCTTCTTCATTAGTAATAAACTCTAGATGTGTAACAGTTGGTATTATGAGCCTTTGGTTCGATAAAGAGATCGACTTAGTATCGAAATGCTCAAGAGGTGTCCGGTTGTAAGGTGTCAATGATGATATAAGTGGGTGAGCATTGTGAATTCACACTTGAGGGAAGTGTTAGAATAATAATGCAAGTGTGAGTAAGTGGAGAAATAGTCTCACATTGGATAGGAATGTGGAGACTTAAGCATGAGAGAACTCACTGACCTATCATTTTAGCTTTTATGTTGACAAGTGGTGTGTGTCTCACAAATGTATTTATTCCTCAACTTTGTTTATGGAATGAAGAATTTAGATTTAAGGCAACACACGAGTACAAGAAACTTAAGGTTGCAAATATTATTTCCAATAATAAGAACATTCTAAGATATATTTATAATTTTGAGATACATAACATATTTCCATCACTATATTATCTTGCTTGTGTTTAAAACTACATGGTGTAAAGGCCTCTTTCACAGTAGATCAAAGACTACAATAAGAAGATTGGCTCAATCGAATAAAACATCAAAGTTATGACCAAATATGCTAGACTAGAAATATGAAGTACATAATTTCAACAATTCAAATCACATGATCAAAATAACTCACTAATATCTTATACTATGCATGGATAGAAAAAAATATATAATTAAGAATGAAAAAAAAAACAGAAATGAATATATGCTTCTAAAAAGTGTAAAAGTGCAGACGTAAGTGTACTAATGAAAGAAAAACAAGCTATATATCCGTACAAAGATGAAGGCATCGTTTTGCTGATACCCATTCCTTACCTTTACCTGTAATTTTCTGTATGATAGCATTAATTAACATCTCTTTTCACTTCTAGTTCTATAGTTCTAGCTATATAGCTTCTGTACACAAGACAGTGTTTTGATCCTCTACTCTAAACTCTTACTCCACTATATACATCATTTATTGCTTTTTTTTTTTCTTTTTGTTTTCCTTTCTAATCATCTTCTCCTTTTTCTGTTCCCACCGTTCTGTCTGCACCAAAAATGAGACTAAAATCACTAACTTATCTCTGTGTTCTGTTCATCAATCATGGACCACACCACACACACCATTGAATTTGAACTTCTTTTTTTTCTTCTGTCAAGTCACTGTGTGATGACATCTTCCTCCTATCTGATCATCTGTGTTAAAGCTTTCTGTTCTGTAGGTTTCTTATTGGAAGGATAAGATAACCATGCATGATTATTACTAAGCTTTAAATTTACTACTAGTTCTAAATGATTGGAGTTTTCATAGTCAGTGATATATGGCTTGGGATTGAGGTTTAGGGTTTACCTAGCTAGACTAGACTATAGAGTTCTAAATACTGTGATGGAATAAATTAAAAGTGATTTGATTCTGATCAAATATTAATCAGTTTTCATTAAATTAAACTAGACATGTCACTGCATGCTTTCACAAAGATAAAGTACTTTTAACGTAAAACTTGATTATATATGATCTTATGAATAAAAGTTTGGAATGAATTAATGTAATGCAGAGTGTGACGTAGGAAAAGTTGAGGCAATGACAGTCACTAAATGCTACATGCATGAAGTAAATACACAACATGGTTGATATTGAATGCTATAATTTGGATGCACATGGTGTTGCAATGCACATGAGGGGGAGGACTTGCATCATAGGAGGGGCCAGGGGGATGGCTAGGTAAGCATGGTTGGTTATATTATATTCTTGGCACAGAAAATTTTGGATCAGTTAGAGACAGAGAGTTATGCCTCGTATTGGTGGTGTAGCATTTATTTCATTACTTCTAATCACTAGAGGTTTTTGTTTTTTTTCATGAGAAAAAAAAAGAGAGAGTAGATTTTTGTTGTATAATTCCCTTAAAGCTAATAAAAAAAAATACTTTGATGCATAATGCAGTAAACTCTATATGGTTTAAAAATGTATTCACTAAGGTAATTATAATCTTCAAGTTGGATCTTAAAGATAAATTAGATTTAATATAATACTTGAGCTTATTTAATATTTTTATTGTAGTTAAAAATAGAGCAAAACATAATAGAATTTAAGATATTGTGAAAATTTTCAATTCAATTCAAAATCATTCTAACTAGACAATTTTATGGTGTTTTACATGGCGAAAGTGACGAGAAACGAAATGAGAATGAAATATTATGGTGTTTTACATGGCGAAAAGTGACGATAAATGAAATGAGATTGAAATAAAAGAATTGAAGAAAAGAAGAAAAAACAAAAATATCTAATAAACCAGCACAATCTTGAGGAAAAACGATATTATATGTCATCGGAAAAATAGTACCGCAAATGTATATCAACACAGTGTGATTCAAGCTTTGACGCATCTGCCACATCAACCTAAGTGACTGATACATGATAGCTTATAGGTGCGGGGTGATCTTGGGATGTGAGTTCTTAGTATGCTCTGCGATTGAAGCTTTGTCTGATCTTCCACATAAAAAAAAAAGGGTAGTGTTGTGAAAGAGTTGTTGAGTTGCAGTCACAAATTCTATTGTATAGTTTGGGCTAGAGAAAATTGATTAAAGAATTATTTTTGACTTGTGGGAGGTTTCAAGTCAAAGATCTGTTGATACAAACAAATGTATATAAACACAACGCGATTCAAGTTTTGACACGCCTATGAGATCAACATAAGTCACTACAAAATTGCTTATACTTGCTGATTTAAACCAATTTTGCTAAATTACGTCATGACTTAAATTTTGCCATTGAGTAAACACGTCGAGAGCACGCGTGGCAACCTTGTCGGCGTGGAAAAGAGCGTCTACGTTGCCACGTGAAATTCACGTAACATTGTTTCTAGTCAAACCTATTTATTCGTGACGACAGCATGGCGCCTTTATTAAAGTGTTCATATAAATGTTGCGGCGTGTTTTCCACCGCAACTAGTTTTTATTTAAAAATTATTTTCTATTTTAAATATGATATTTGTTATTTAATTATTTATATATTTTATCTGATTTAATAATTTTAAATAAAATGATAATTTAATTAATAAATTCAATATTATAAATCAAATCATAAAATTAAAACTAAATATATTCAAAAATATAAATTAATATATTTAATATAATAAAATTAATAAACAAAATTTATATTTTATATCTTTAAATGTAAAATATATATGAATATAAATGTATATTAATACGAAATAAAAAGTAAATAAATAATAAAAATAAAACTAATTAGAAGGATCAATGAAAAGTCGTCAAAGAAGTCATCATTATTTTGGGGTTCCCACCATTGGGATTTCACCGAATGATTGCATAAATCGTCGCATTTGTTCCTCCATATCACCGCTTCTCTTTGCCATTGCCTCCATTTCTACTATGGTCACCCTCAATGCATCCATTTGGGTCTTCTTGCCGCATTTGGGCCTTCAATGCTCACGCTCTTCGGACTCGCGTCTAGCCAACTGTCTGACCGTTTCTAACTGATCAGGTGTCAAATTTGTTTGACGTGACCCTCCTTCACCGTCTGCAGCTCTCTGATATAGAGTTCTATCCCCACTCCTCAAGGTGCCCGCTAAATTTCCACCCCCAAAAAAGCATCCGTTAGGCCCCTTTCCCCCAACCACTTGACTCCAAATATAAAAATCCACATCTGGATGAACCGGTCTTCCCGGAGATGGAGTATACTGAGGATTATGGGTCAGAAATTCTGCAAGCAAGGCCTGATAATCCTCCTATACATACAATAAATAAATTAAGTTAAATATATAAGTAAAAATAATGAAATCATTATTAAAAAAAATAATAATAAAAAAATATTTTGCCACGTGATTGTAACGCATACAACTTATCGGTTGCCACATAATTTTCATGTGGCAACTTTTGACGTGAATCACGTCAAAAAAAACAAAAATAAAAAAAAATATACGAAATTGTCTTAGTGCTTTTTATGCTCGTCGATAAATTCCCCTAATTTCTTTGTTCGGGTTTCGGTAACCAGCTCAGTCATCAACGGTTGCCGCCCCAAACGCTTCGTCTAAATAAAAAAATTAACGTAAGATAATTATCAATATATGTTATAAAACAAAATATGACTTTAAAAGTGGTAATAAATAATTACCATGTCGAGCATGCTCAAGATACTAATGCTTCCAACACATTGAGAGCCTTTTCCGATACCCTCATCTTCTTGGCGTTTGATTTAGACTTAAAGTCATCCGATTCCCAATACTTAAGAAGTTCTTCAAAACTTCTTTGCCTATCCATTTGGACGGATGCCCAAAAGTTGCCAATTTTCTAACACGTCAGTAGCATGTCGAAAGTCGTCGTGAAGTCCTACCAAAGTAATTTTTTTCACTTGGTTATGGTTCGGAGGATCCCAAACACATTTTGCTGCAATGTTGAATGACATTAAAAGAAATATTAAATAAATCCTCCTCTATCCAAATCATCATCCATGGTGGTGTGGGGTGTGGGATGTAAAGTGGATGGGTCGGGATCTTTGGGCGGAAGAAGTTTTGTGTGGGAAGTGGGGTCTTGGATCCTCATTCTTGTGAATGGAAACCTTGTGTGGGAAGTGGTCTTGGATCCTCCAGGCTGGATGAATGAGGGTATCGGTGTGGAAAATGGGAAACTGTGCTGGAAGGACGAAGGCACCTGTGTCTGCTGGAATGGTAAACCAGGTGGCCTAACAAAGGATGGGGTCCCAGATGGACTGATAAAAGATGGACTCCCAGATGAGAACTGTAGAGGAGTCTGAGAGGATAGTAATGGCGTAAACGACGCCTGCATCCATGGACATATGATGAACGTGACTGCGGGGAGGACACGTGGCGGTGGGGTGACTTCGCATACTACTACCCTTGTGCGCCTGGCTTCTACCACTATCACTGGACCCTTACCCTTATTATCCTTAGGTGGCATTTTTACCTATTTATAGAAATACAAGTTAACATATAATATATTTGAAAAGCAATTCTCATGAATACATATTCATTAACTCATTCAATAGATGGTTAGAAAAGTAAAATTACAAGACACAATTCTAATTAATACATATTCATTAACTCATTCGTAGATGGTTCGTTAAGTAAAATTACAAGACAATTCTCATTAGTATAGGTTGACTATTCTAAATCGTCAAGCTGTCATCCATATCATCCTCGTCATCGATGTTGTGATATTGTCCTCGGATCCAGAATCTTCATGATCTTCATGATCATCATCAACTTGATTCCCCTCAACCATTGTATCAGACAAACTTGTGGTGTGTTCATCTGGAATCACATCATTAACTTCAACTTCATCAACTTGGTAAGCAACATCTTCCACTAGATAAATCGGTTCAATATGACCCAATGGTTTTGTTTTTATTACAACACAACACCCTCGTTTACGTGGCACAAATGAAGGATAAGGAACATAATACACTTGCCTAACAATATTTGACATTATGAAAGGGTCGTACTCTTTGTACCTCCGGTCCATTTGAATCTCAACAGTACCATATGTCTTGTCTATTTTTGTTCCTCTAGTTGGATCATACCATTCACAATAAAACAAGACAACTTTATTTTCCGAGTCTAAGTAATTGTACACTAACTCGTAGATATGTTTAACATAACCGTAGAAGTCATCTTCCTTATCTCTTTTTTCCTTTCACACCACTGTTTATGGTCTTTTCCTTGAGTCCATTCATGAGTGTGAAATTTATATCCGTTCACAGTATGTGTGCCATGTATTTACGCTTTGCGGGGCCCATTAGACAAGTTTTTCAAATGGATTATTTCTGGAGTCGATGCAACAACTCTATATAATTTCTCCTTGAACCATGATGGAAATTGGGCATGAATGACACCAGATGTTGACTGTACACCAGTACTATCAAAATAGGCATTGTTAAATTCCCTAAAACAAAAACACACTATAAGTTTCAAGGTAATCAATTTAATATTCACACTGTAAAGAAAATTAAAAAGTTGGATTATACTTACTCAAGATATGGTTTAACTTCAATGCAGTTGATCAAGACATGAACATGTGATTGCATTTCTTGTTGGGTTAACTAATGCTCACCCTTCTTTCCGGATGGACGACACGGAACCCGGTGATAAGGTGTCTTGACTTCTTTCGATAACATTTACAGTTCATATGACTCTTGAGTTAACATCAAGTGCTTGAAATAGTATCGCAAAATGTGATGTTTCTCGATGCAAGTAATGCACTCATATTGGTCCTTCAACTCTAGCTTTATTTTTCACTGATCGCTTTGAATCACCCATGAATCTTCAAACGGATACATCCTATATTGAGCAGTCCCCTAGATAAGCCTCATATGCAAGATGCACGGTAGATGTTCCATGGAGTCAAAAACCAAAGGAAATACTTGTTCCAACTTACGAGTATGTTGGAATATTTTGTCCAACTTAATGATGTCATCCACTCTTAAAGTTGATGCACAAATATCTCTAAAAATTGACTAATTTCAGTGAGTGGATTAAGCACATGGGTGAGAATGAGCATAATTGGTAGCAATTGCTCCATAAAGACATGGCAATCATGACTTTTCATACCATGCAACTTCCCAGTGTTAGCATCGGCACATCTTGCTAAATTTGAAGAATACCCGTCGGGCATTCTCAGACATTTTAACCATCCACAAACCGCTTTAGCTTCTTGGGTCGGTGAAACAAGCTTTGGGTTTAAAATTTTCCATTTGGTTGAGGCTTCAATTCCAACTCTTACGATTACACCAAATTCCATGTCTTGTCTAGCCTTCATTATCTTTTGTTCGTCTTTAACATCCATCACGGTGTTAAAAACGTTATCAAAAAAATTCTTCTCAATATGCATAACATCAAGATTATGGCGCAACAAATTATCTTTCCAATACGGGAGGTCCCAAAATATACTTCTTTTTGTCCAATTATGTGTGACACCATACCCTTCAATTCTACATGCTCTTCTTCGATTCGTAAACTTTGGAAGTTCACAAACTTGGTTCCATATAGCAACCGGTGACAATCGGAGGCGGTCATTACCGTTCGCCTTTTGAAATTTGTCTTGTTTTTCTAAGGGATGATTTGATGGTAGGAATCTACGGTGACAGTCAAACCAGCTTTTTCCCCTTTATCCAATGTAAACGCTTTAGTGAATTCCATGCAATGCGGACAACCCATTCTACCATCGTACTAACAGACAACATGCCATATCGGAAAGTCGTTAATGGTCCACATCAAGACAGCTCATAGAAAAGTTTTGTTTATGGGATATCATAAGTCCATTCTCCATTATTCCACAACCTCTTCAAATCATCAATTAAAGGTTGTAAGTACACATCAATTCGGTTTTGGACTCGACGGTCCTGGAATGACGCCGTCAAAACATGTATGGTTTCGTCATGCACATCTCGGAGGAGATTGTAAGGTTACAATAATCGCCAACAAGAATACGCACTTCGGACGCTTGGACATATGGAGCAAAACCATCGAGCATAATCCAAGCTCGACATTTCTAGGTTCAAAAGAAAAATCGAGATGAACCTCATCAAAGTGCTTCCATGCATGGTCGAGATGGGTGTCGCATATTTCCGAGCTTGTTTTATTTGTATGATGCCATGTCATTTGACTTGCGGCATTGATGAAAACATTCTTTTTAACCTTGGTATTATGGAAGATAAAACATGGACTTCACGCTACGTTTTGCTTCTGTTAATGGCTCTCTGCGAACTTTATATCTTGGACTCGCAAAACTTACATTCCTCCAACGATCCATCTTGAGTACCAAACTCATTGTCATAAAACAACATGCAACCATTAATGCAACAATCAACCTTCCTTCATGTTAAACCCAACTTGACACCAACTTCTTTGCATCATAGAAACTCGCAGCAAGTTGTCCTTTGTTGCGCTTGAGTCCAACATCATTTTTTGCAAGTGCTCCAAACGATCGGGAACATTCCATTTGACTTGGCGGCCAATAATCTCACACACATTGATAGCTTTGAGTCCGCGACCCATCAAACAACGGTATTCATCTCATTCAACAATGATAAAATCTTTGTGCTTCCTCATTCGCAACTCTTCCCCGTCAAAATCTTGGGTTGATCGTAGGTCACATTAACACCAAAGCGTCCTCAACCATGTCACCTATCGTTAAAGTTTTCTAAATTCCATAGGCGGTTGCATAGGCGGTCGACTACTTGAAGCCTACGTGTTGCTAGTCTGCAGTGCGATTACTCGGATGTTTCACCATTATACGTCCAAACCCAATAATTTTCAATGAAACCTTTTCTATGCAAATGACGTGTTATTTCCTCGGGTCACTAATTATATACCTACATCCACATTTAAGACAAGGACACCTAACTCCTCCTTCACTTCGACAACGTTCACGATCACGCGTGATAAAACCATTAACTCCGTCTATAAAATCGGGTTTAATTGCGGTCGCTCGGATATAGTCTATCGTACATCCAACTACGATAATACATATAATATTCCATTCTTCGCAAATTTATATAATCAAAATTTTTAATTAGAAATATGAAATAATCAACTTATTAATTAATCCTAAACATATTGTTCTTGTTCTTAAAATATACTATGTACTATGTGTACTATTATACATAAATATAGTCTATTAAATTCATTATTAAATTTATATTATTACATTCTATATATGCTATTTAAATATTTGTTATTAATATATAATACAATTTTATTATTTAAACTCAAAAACCATTTTTATTAATATTCTACATAAAATATAATATTATATTTGTTTTAAAAAAAGTGTACACTAACATCAAATATATATATTATTAATTTAACATAAAAAAGTGTACACTAACATCAAATACATACATAATTATAATAGATTTTAATTTAACATAATAAGATTAAATATATATATATTATTAATTATAATACATATTAAAACTTTCAAAATATATTAAAACTGTTTTTATTAATTATATACCTATTAAAACTGTTTTTATTAAAATATATTAAAATAGTTTTTAAAATATATTTTTCTTATCAATACAAAAAACTTAATTTTTTAACATAAATTTTTATTAATACTACATACCGTTTTTTATATCCTATTTTTTTACAAAAAATTAATTCTTTTTAACATAACATATATATATTTTTTAACATAACTTTTATACTATATATAACAACTATTTTTATATCATTCAACTCTAATTTTTCTAATTTTTCTAATTTTCTCTAATTTTTCTCTAATTTATATCTCTAATTTTCTATTTTATATATAACAACTATTTATCTCTAATTTTTCTACTAGATTCAACTCTAATATATAACATAAATCTCTAAATATATACATTCCAAAATTATACCAAATAAAAAAAAATACACAAAATACCTCTAATCTTCAATCTCCTTCAAACTTCTTGTATCCAATCCAACCTTTTTCTCCCACTTCTAATCAAATCACACCAAAAAATACATTATATTACAACAAAATAATACAGAAAATAATAACATTTAAACAAAATAGAAACAAAATTAATTCATATTTACTTAAATATAAGATTGTGTGATTGATTTTGTGAAGATTTGATGAAAATGATGCATTTGAAATGGGTAGGGAAAACGTTTAATGATGGGAGGAAGAAGAAGAAGTTCTCTGGTTTGCAAGGTGAAGTGAATACTGAACGAATTTTTGATTTAAGTTATAAATCTTGTTGCGGCGTGAAATTCACGCCGCAACAAGCCCAAAGAAAATAACCTCTCTCTTATTAGGCGCTTTATAGATTGTAAATGTGTTTCACACTTTAAATGTTGCGTGAATTACCGTCGCAACAATTTTCAAAATTCGGTTTTCCACAATCGAACGTTTGTCAAAGTTTCTCATTTTATATTATTTTTTATGTTGCGTCATGACTTCCAGCGCAACTTCTTTTACTTTTGAACCAACGACTTCCATCGATTCATTGAATTAATTAATAAACTATGTTGCCCACGTGATTATCACGCATAGCGAACTTTCTTTTCCACATGATAATCCGCGGGCAAAATCACGTGGCGGAACATGTTTTCTTGTGGTGAGTGGCTGATACAAGATTGCTTATAGGCGTGGGGTGATTGAAAACCTAATATTTATGTTAAATTATTTACGAACAATAAGGATTCCAAATTTTAGACTCAAAGATTGTGTTGAAAGTAATTCTTTGTATCGAATCAGTTTGCTCGACAGAGACAAGGGAGTCTCAAAATGATTTGATTTGATTTAGAAGTGTGGAAACACTTTGTTACACACAGATTTATTTTAGATCCAAAATAGATAGATTTGATTTAGTTCCAAAATAGGTATTTTGGGCTTTTAAGTTGGATTTTGACAAAGGAGCAAACAAACATAAATCTATAAATAGATGGAGTAACGAATTGTATAATCAATCAAATTGTATTCACGGAATTTACAGTTGCAAGTGAATAAGAAGTTTTCCACAGTTTGTGGGTAGAGAGAAACTCTGCAGAAAATAATTGTCTTCTTTTTTTCTTCTTTTATATTTCATCGTTATTATGTGGTGATAACAATCTTTTTCATCAAGATTGATAGAAATTCATCATAAATTTTGGTGGATTTCCAACATCTGGTATCAAAAGCTCCGGTTAAGCGATTAAGGGAAGAAGAAGAAGAAGAAAATCAAAGGCGATGAATTATGCGAATGGAAATTTTCCATCAAATCTTCCAATTCTTAAACGAGATAACTATGAGAGTTTGTGTAAACAGATAAAGGTTATATTATGCTTTCAAGGTCTTTGGGAAATTGTTAAATATATATTAGAATCAATTGACAAAAAGCTTGAAGCGGATGATGAGGAATAAAAGAATCAAGAGAAGAATTATAAAGCTCTCTTTATAATTCACCAATGTCAACCAGACAATTTTGAAAGAATGTGTCACCCGACAATTTTGAAAATATTAGTGATGTTGAATCGCAAAAGCCTGGAAATTCGAAGAAACCGTTTGGAGGTTACGAGAAGGTGAAAGAGATGAGATTACAAACTCATAAAAGAATATATGAATTGATTCAGATGGAAGATATTAAAAGCATGTCAGATTTCTTCACTAGGTTACAAAACTAGTGAATCAAATCAAGGTTTGTGGGGAGATGTTAACAACAAGAGCCGTTGTTTCGAATATTTTGATATCTTTGGCTCCGAAGTTCGACCATGTGGTAGTTGCTATAGAAGAGTCGAAAGACATGTCAATTTTGTCGAAGGAAGAGCTTCAAAGGACACTTGAATCTCATGAACAAAGAATGGCTGAGAGAGACGCGGGCAAGTCGAAGAGTGATGTGGCTCTGCGGGCTCAATTAGCAAAAGACAAGAAATGCAAAGGAAAATGGTTCGACAACAAAGTTAGAGGTGGCTACAACAATTTGATGGATAAAGGAAATCGGCACGAAGAAAATGTGTCAAATTAGAGAAGATCGTACCAAGGCAACCAAAGAGGTGGTGTTGCAAATAGAGGAAGAGGTGGTGGTGAAAGCCTAATAAAAGTCACATACAATGTTATAATTGTCAGAAGTATGGTCATTATTCGAGTGATTGTCCAGAGAAGAGAGAGAATCAAGAAAGTGATGCAAAGTTTGCAAAGTATGAAGAAGAAGAAGAAGAAGAAGAAGAAGATGTTGTTGGTCAGAACAAGAGATGAAGAAAATTAGAGGGATAAATGGTATTTGGATTCGGGATGGTCATCACACATATACGGAAGGAAAGATGGTTTGTCAATCTAAAATCCTCAATGAAGAACATGGTGAAATTTGCAAATGAAAATACTTTAGCAATGAAGGTATTGGATATGTTACGATATGTGGAGGATGACAAAAGGTCGGTAATTTCAATGTGTTGTATATACTAGGCATGAAGAGCAATTTTCTCAAAGATAGGGTAGTTGGTCGAAAAGAATTACAAAGTAACGATCGAAGACAAGATAATGAGAGTCCTCAACGCAATGGAAGATTAATCTTGAAGGCTCTTATGTCTCATAATAAAACCTTCAAGATCGAACTTAATGTGATGGAGCACGTGTCTTTTGATTGCAGCTAGTAGAGACGAATGGATATGGCACTATCGACTAGGCGGCTCATCTTCAGAGATATCGAGATATTTAAAGAGGAATAATATGGTTTTAGGATTTCCATAATCGATATTCCAAACGATATACGTGAGGAATGTGTGCAACAAAGCAACACAAGAATAGCTTGACAAGGATGTAGAAAGCAAGTCGAAGGTTATTCTCAAAGTCATATACTCGGATATATGTAGACCAATCATGTAAATTCATTTGGAGGTAACAAATACTGTCACATTCACGGATGATTTAAGTCGAAAATTGTGGACTTACGATCGAGAAGAAAAGTGAAGTGATTGAGGTATTTTCCAAATTTAAGTCTATGGTCGAAAGACAAATTGATCGAAAGCTCAAAGTTTTGAGAACTGACGGTGGTGGAGAATATGTGTCAAAATACTTCGACAAATGATGTGAAAAAGAAGGGGTTGTGCATGAGGTGGTGACATCCTACACTCCATAACATAATGGAATTGTAGAAAGGGAGAATCCTACCATTATGAATATGGTGAGAAGTATGTTGAAAGACAAGAGTTTAGCTAAAGAGTTTTGGAGTGAAGTTGTGTCGAGTGCAACATATATTTTGAAAAGATGTCCGACGAAGAAGCTAGAAGGAATTACTCCAGAATAATGTTGTCTGGTGTAAAACCTAGTTTGAGTTATCTGAAAATATTTGGATCTATTACACATAGACATCTGACAGATCGATTGAGAAGAAAACTTGAGGACAGGTCGAGTCAAATGATTCTAGTTAGATATCGTTCAACATGAGGTTACATGTTGCTCGATCCAATGAACAAGCAGATTGTGATCAGTAGGGACATGATCATAGATGAGCTTAAGGAATGGCATTGGACTAAAAATGTCAAGAAAGATTCAGTGAGAGTCTTGCTTGAATAACCACAAACTAAAGTCGAAAGAGAAGTTCGACAAGAGGATGTTATAGATGAACCAAGTACAAGCAGACCTCAGAAAACAAGATGTATGCCAACAAGGTTGCAAGGTTGTGTGATTACCTTAGATGATTTAGTTGATAACGAAGGTGGACGATATATTATGCTTTCTATGCAGATGTGAACTTGTAAATGCACTTGAAGCATTGAAGGATTTTAAATCGTGAAAGTAATGAGCGAAGAAGTGAAGTCCATCAAAGACTACTCTTGCACCCTAATATTTGCTGCCATATGCTATGATGCATTATTTTTAAACTTGGTCTTTACAAAAAATTGGTTCATTGTTACTAACATTTAAACATGAGTTAATTTTGCTTTTAATATTATACAATAGTTTACTTTAAACTATTTGTATTTGTAAATAATCAATAGTTGCTTGACCTTCATATGATTTCAAGTATATTTTATTTTGAATAAATGAATTGGCATAATTGGTAAGAAAGTAAGCTCCTTAAATATAAGGTCGGGTTTGAATATTGCATATACTATTTGTGACACTTTTTTGTTGTTACTAACTTTATTTCTATTTTCAAAAATCACATTTTTATTATTTTTATTTTTATTTTCGTTTTCCCATTTTAGGCATTTTTTATAATTATTTTTAATTTATTTTATGTATTTTTCATCAAAAAGTGTCAAAAAAAATTAAATTGTTTCCACTCATTTTTTATTGGTCGTCCTGCATCACACTAATTTCTGATTGTTGACTTCTCACCAAGGAACAATCATATATTATTTAAATCAGATTTTATTTGATTTGGTTTTGGTCAATATTTAATTTTATTTCCTATTTGTTAACCTAATTTTCATTATAAATAAATTCAACTTCTAACACTTGGAGGAGGCCAATTTCATTCACACTTACACTCCAAAAATCTCATACTTTTTTTCTAATTTCTTTCACATGTAAATCTCTCTCTCTCTCTCTCTCTCTCTCTCTCTCTCTCTCTCTCTCTCTCTCTCTCTCTCTCTCTCTCTCTCTCTCTCTCTCTCTCTCTCTCTCTCTCTCATCAAATGTTCATCTTTATCAATGTGTTTGTCGTTTTTACGAAATGGTAGCTACATTTGTAAACTGTGCAAGTCATTAGTACTCGATCTATTGCTCATTTAAAAGTCAAATTCCTGAACACACATTTTTTTAATAAACTTTAGTGGGGTATTTGCTCTAGTATATGGTTACTTTACTTTGTGAATTAATTTAAACTAAATGTTATTTGTTATTCAAAGTGCGAGAATAGAAGCATGGAGCTAATCTTAGTGTTTAATGTGTTTTTCTAATCTAATTAAGGGTCACTAAAAGCCACTTTATAAATAGCTTTCACAACAACACCACATTTAATCACGGAGCTTTGTACATGAACACATAATTATCGGTCTCTCTTAGTCAATCTTTTCATTCTTTTTCTCATGTATATTATTACTATTGATTTTATTATTTATTTTTTATTATTAATTAATTAGACTTTAGGTTTTTTCCCATTAAACTAAAATCAATTAGAATTAGGTCTTAATCATCATTGACCTTAAAATCATTTTCTCAATAAAATACCAAAAAACTAGATTTATGTTTGTTTATTAAAAAAAAAAATTTTAAAATAAAATTAGTATTAGGTTTTTACCATTAAGAATCAATTTTTAAAAAATACAAAAAAAATATCTAATCTTCTAACACGTAGAAATTTTAGGACATAAAAACCTTTTTCTAGTATTTTTATTTATTTTTGCACTTTTAATTCATAGATAAAATGTATAAGTTTGTATATAAACAAGAGTTAAATATGTTTTTAGTCCCTATAAATATGCGATCCTATAATTTTGGTCCCTCTAAAATATTTCTTCAAATAACGGTCCTTGCAAACTTTTTTTCTTGCAGTTTTAGTCCTTCGTTATTTTCTAGAATTTTTAAAATGGTTTAATTACCCCTAGATTTTTTAATTTTTGAATAATTTTTTTCATATGTGTTCAGAATACTATACAATATTTATTAACGAAATTTTAGAATTTTTTAAAATGAGAAGAATTAAATATGAATTTTTTATATTTTAAAAGATATTGATAAAAGCAATGAAAATCTCGATTTAGAAATCAAATTTTGAGTTCCTTTTTTTTCGAGGAACTTTTTATAACTTTCTACACACATCTGTGAAATCATCATTCAAAAATACACATCGGTTTAACAACAAGGACTAAAACTACGTGCATAATAATTTTGTGAGGACCATTATTTGAAAGAAAATTTTAGAGGGACCAAAATTGCAGGGTCGCATATTTATAGGGACTAAAAACATATTTAACCCTATAAACAATGTAATAGCATAGTTTATTTCCTACATCGGCCTTATAATGTATCTTCCCAAAGCGATCTAATAGATTTATTTTCTTGCATTTTTCTAAATATTGTAAGCTGTTCATAAGATGTAATAGCGTAAGAACTTTTACTTTTCTGCACTTATATTATATGTTTGTACGTATTTAACTGTTAGTTAATAGGATTGTATGGCAAGAATAATAAAATCAATCATTAGATAACCATAACACAAGACAAATTAACTAAAACAACGACTCTTGCACACTTGCACCTATAGGGTACCTTTCTTTGTTGTCTTACTAAATATTGGTCATGTCCTCAAACGTAGGGATATCGAGCAAAGTTGTCTAGGAATAACATCATCATAGTCCCTTCGATATAAAGATAGTAGTCCTCGATGACCCTCCGGTTGCCCTACGAAAAATGATCTTGTCCCTCGGTGCACCACAAAAAATGATGACAATCGCTCGATTGCTAAGGTATGCTTACAATGTTCCTTTCAATGACCATACGATGACCCTACTTGTCCCTTCACATCCAAAGGATAAGACTACTTACCAACTAATGGAAAGGACAATCATATTCCCAAAGGAGAAGGAAAATAACGAGAACGGTCTTGAGTGGGTAAGATATTCTTAAATGCTTGCACAACTCAAAAACAAAATACTTTTCCTCACACTTCCAAAATATTCTCAAAATAAACCCTTTGTATACATTCATCGAGAATCATTAAAAGTTAAACTTTGAAATATTTTCAAAATAAACACTCTATATACATTCATACGAGAATCATTACAAAGTTAAACTTTCGAAATATTTTCAAAACATAAATACTTTGTATACATTCATACGAGAATCATTACAAAGTCAAATATTTTCTAAACACACCACTTTTAAAAAACAAATTAAAGTGAGCTAAGCGATTAAGAGCCCATGGATAACCATGGATACAAAGGGTGCTAATACCTTCCCTTTATATACCTACCCGAACTCAAAATCTATCAAGGTCTTTCTTGTTCTTTTTCGCTTTCCTAATTGGATAAAAGAAAAGTCGGTGGCGACTCTTGCTAAGCGCAACATTTACGACAAAACAAAAAGTCGGTTCTCCTACCGTGTTACAACTACAATACTTGGTCACTTGTCGAATTGTCTTAAGGCGGGAAGGAAATTGATGTCAGTGAGTATACAAAGTGAAGATGAATCCCAAAGAAAAGTAACCAACAAAGCAAGGCTCGTGAAAGGATTTATCAAAAAGAAGGAATAGACTTTGATAAAGTTTTTGTACTTTTTGTTAGAATCGAAACAATCGGGTTGGTTATTGGTCTAGCGAAATAAGCAGTTGGAACATATATCGATGGACGTGAAGTGCGATTCCTTAATGTACCATTAGATGAAAAAGTTTATGTTAAACAACCAGTTGGGTTTGGAAACATGACGAAGAGAGACAAGTGTACAAACCGCATAAAGCCTATCTGATTGAAATAAGCTCTAAGATCTTGGAATAAGAAGATTGATAGTTTTCTAAGGGAGAAGTAATTTGTGAAGTGCAATAGTGAATTGCTTATATTATGTCTCTATGTCGATGACTTGTTAATAACAAATAGCTGAAGAGATCGAAGATTTTAAAGGTGATCTCGGAAGGAATTGAAATACATGATATGTGTGACATTTCATATTTCCAGCATCGAATTCTACAAGAGTAGTAGAGGTTTGTTGATGCATCAAAGAAGATATACAAGATAAATTCTCAAGAGATTTCAGTTGGAAGAATGCAACTCGACTTCGACACCTATAGAACCTAGAATGCAACTTTCGAAAGATTCAGAAGAAGATGGCGACCAATGACCCAATACAAAATACTTATTGTGTCATTAAGATACCTTTGTCATACAAGGCCGGATTAGCATACATTATAGGTATTGTAAGTAGATTCATGCGGAAGCCAAAGTATCACACCTAGGAGCAGAATAGGATACTAAGGTATCTCAAAAGAACTCGACTATGGCATTTTATTTCTTAGTGATAAAGGAAAAGGGTGAAAGTTAGTGGGATACATTGATTCAAGTTGGTGTAGTGATCTTGAGGATCAAAATGCACGGAGATATATGTTTATGCTAGGTGATGCACTAGTTGCTTGGAGTTAGAGAAATGAACCAGTAGTGGCATTATCATCATGTGAATCAGAATCCATAGTCGCTTCTCTTTGTGCATGTCAAGCAACACGGATGGTGAAGTTGATCGAAAAAATCACAGGTAAAGATCATGGAGCAATTACCATGAAGATCGACAGCATGTCAACTATCAACCTGACAAAGAACCTGATAGCACATGGTCGAAGCAAGCACATAGAAATGAGGTTCCACTATCTTCGAGAACGAGTAGCAGATGAGAGGATGAACTTGGAACACTGTAGAATTGAGAATTGGATTGCAGACATCATAAAAAAGGGAGTGCAAGTCGAAGTATTCAGAAGACTAAGAGCTATGATGAATATAGATAACTTGGACACAATGAATTAGTTGGTGTATTGAAAGTAATTCCTTGCGCCGAAGCAGTTTGCTCGACAGAGACAAGAGAGTGTCGAAAAGATTTGATTTGATTTAGACGTATGGAAACAATTTGTTACACAGAGATTTGTTTTAGATTTAAAATAGATAAATTTGATTTAGTTACAAAATAGGTATTTTAGACCTTTATAATTTTGGGTTTTGGCTTAGGGAGCAAGCTAGCATAAATCTATTAATAGAGAGTAACCTCTAGTTTTGTAATAAATCAAATTATATTCACAGAATTTGCAGTTGCAAGTGAATAAGAAGTTTTTCACAGTATGTGGACAGATAGAAACTCTGCATAAAATAATTGTCTTCTCTTTCTTTTTTTTCTTTTATATTTTCATCGTTATTGTGTTAATAACAATCTTGTTCATCAAGATTAATAGAAATTCATCATAAATTTTGATAGATTTCCAAGATTATTGTGGAGGCTTTTTGCACTTTCACCATTAAAACTTCATACTTTATTGTTTAATTCATTCACTACTTTCCTAAACTTTATTTTATTGTTTGATTATCCTATGAGTAGCTAAACTTCTATTTATTAAAGATAAATTTGTGTTCTTAGGGTATATCCTTATACTCTTGTATGATATTGTTATGTTAATGAATTGTGTTTGGTTATTTATTTAATATCAAATCTTATCCTTTATTATTATTATTTGATCATCAATAAATTGTTTGGACTAGTTGAAAAAGTACATGTTAAAGAATTCACATCACTTAGTCTTGTGGAAAAAATTAGTCAAAGTTATATATAAAATAATTTTTTGAAGTCCCATCGCTTAGTTTTGTGGAAAAAATAGAGTTCAAAGTTATATATAGGATTCAAGTTCTTCGTTACAAGATGCACCGGTCAAAAGTACTTTAAGTTTGTATTTGAATTTTTTGTTCTTATACTCTTGTATTAGAGTGTTGAGAGATATAGCTAAATATAAGTTTGTATTTGAATTTCTTTGTTCTCTTATACTCTTGTATTAGAGTGTTGTAAGAGATAAATATATATTTTAGACAGCAGGTGATCGGGGACATAAGGTAGTTGAGGATATATTATGTGTTGTAACTATTCTCACATAATGTTATTCTAGTGTTGTAAAAGAGTTGTTGAGTTGTAGTCACAAATTTCATTGTACAGTTTGGACTGAAGAATTATTTCTGACTTGTGGAAAGTTTAAATTAAAATGTATTGATACAATCAAGTTTACACAACGTATGAGATTATGTTGATGGTTGAGAAACTTCCAACCAACAAGGAAGTTGTACTAAATGTTTTCACCTAATTTTGAAAGGTGAAATTCTTGAAGTGGTTTACCTTCTAGTGAAATTTAATTTTCATAATAAAATATATGATTGTTGGTGAATTTATTTTCATAATAAAATATATGATTGTCGGTGATGAAAATATAAATTTCTTGAAGTGATTTATCTTCAAATGAAATATATTAAATATATTCTTTACTAGAGATGATAGTTTTTAAAATTATGTGCGGATGAAGACACTGAAAATTTTTAGAGTGGTGTATTGACTATATTTTTTATTTTTTATGTCCATATAGTTGTAAGAAGAATTATGTAAGAATTTCCCTCCGATAATGCATATTACTTTGTACTATTCATTGTGCATAGGTTTTCCCATGTGTAGTCGTTTCAATAATATTAATAATTCTTGAATTTGATTATATGCACATTTTTTCATTTTTGCTTCCTACCTGAAGAAAGTCCAAATTGTTACAAAATAGTAGAAATCTGGAAATAGCTGTATCATCAGAAATATGAGATAAAGACATATTGGTAAATAGTACTGTATGTTATTAAAATAATAGAGTCAACCTGAACTAACAGATGATTTTGAGAGTACCTGATGTGAGCAGTGAGGTTTAACCGTTTAACCAAACACAGCAAAATATGAAAACAAAAGTAAACCACAAACTAATAGAGACTGAAGTTTTGGTAATATATGGATCAAACCACATGTAATTCAGTGAAAATGCAGTGTTTGATTAGGGAGATTAATTGATATTCTTCATCAATGTAAAAAGTTTTGCAGTTGGTACATCACAATCATTCCTATGTGATACTTTTGATGTAATTAAATTAAAAGTCAAATGTTTATAAAAATTTAATAGTTATAATTAACTGACAGTATAAAATATATTTACACAGTAGATTCATATCAATGTTCTTGATTAAATAGGTGAAGTAAAAATAAAGGAACAAACATAAGACATCATAGCAATTGATATATGTCACATTTAGGTTGTACTTTATATAGGAAGTTCTAAGGATAAATTGCCACATGATGTGATGCTCCCGAATCAGGAACCAAGGCAATGGATCAAAAGATTTAAGAGGAACTGTTTTGTAGCCAAAAATGCAAAAAGATCGTTACTTAACATTTTGCAAGTGAAGATGCGGAGCTTGATTATTAATTGGAGGAGGTGCATCATTAACATCATGATGCTAGATAACTAACAAAATTAGGTTGTGACAGTGGTCAAGGGACAAAGTTTAGATCAAACCTATGGTAAGAGTTTAACAATTGACAAGAAGGGTGAAAACTGAAAACCACTGCAACTAATGTTACAACGTCCTCTTCCTTGTTCAAACTTCAAACTGAGAAGGACCAACGTTAAAACAGTTACTGTAAATTGAGGCAGCACCATAAAACAAAGACTTGTCATTAATCTTATAAAGGTGGAGAAAACATTCACATATAATACATAAACACAAGATTGGATATGCTTCTCGAATAATGGCCAGATTCAAGGTTAGTACTAAGAGGAACAATGAAACAAACCTTGCTCAGAGCTCACTCACCTGCCTCCAACAATTGTCAACGATGCTTACTTAAGCCGCGAAGAGCTTTTGTTGGTTATGCCAAGCTACAACATCTTCATAAGCCAGGTTTCCACGAAAATGTCAAAGGCGCTACGGTAACATCCATTTTCCATTCCAGCTGTTTTATCCTCTCTAAATCATCCATAACAGTCACACCACCAGCATAGGTGACAGGAATCTGACAATAAAAACGCATCAGTAATATGCACTTCACATGAAAGTAAAATCAAGGGTGTGCTACCAACCGGTGAATAGTTGCCAAGCAAAGCCACGAGCTCTTCATCAATTCCCAACCTACAAGGAGCAATCATTAACCATCAGAATCTTTGTCTGTGTATGCAATTGTAATTACCTTTAGACATTAAGAGTTGTTACTTACTTCTTTCCTTCAACATCAACACCATGAACCAGAAACTCATCAGCAAAGTTGGCAAGAAACTGCATTACTTCAGCATCAAGTGATACGTCACTGAACTTCTGCCATCTATCGGTGACAATTGCATATTTACCATCCTGAGTACTGGAAACCATAAGTGCTTGAAAATAAATGTTCAATTAAAAGATCAAATGGGAAGGATTGGGACCCTTAACATCATAGATTGTTTCGTTAACATGTATATCAAATTATGAATCCGTGATATTGCATTGCGAATTGAATGCTTAGCCAGTTAATTAAATAGCCTATTTCTTCTTTCTAGTCTCACCATGCAAAACCTTTTTTCTTGAATGCAATTCACTTTCAAATATAAAGAGAACAATTTGTACCTTTTTCTGCAACTGAGATCCAACACAAGTCTCTTTTTCCAACAATGCGAACAAGATCTTTAAGCCTTTCCAGGTCCATTTGACCATTGTTGAATACATACTGTAAGGATTGAATCAATAAATACATGGATAGAAATAGAATAACTTCCTATTAACAAATACCATATGTTTTTCCCATAATGTAAATATTTTTCTTTGTTTTCATAATCAATCATGAAATTTTAGACTTATAAAAACAAAAGCGAAATAAAAAACTCAGAAACAGTTCTTTATAGTACAGTATATATCTTCAAAGAAGGTTCGAGAGTAGTAAGACCGATGAATTTATAAACATTTTCTGAGAAGATTTAAGTTAAAACCTATCTATATACACATCTAGTAAGCGTGTTTTCTCAATGGATAAATGTTAATGTGAGCTAAAGTGATTGATCCAACTAGTAATAGAAAGAATAGATGAGAAGATAAATGTGAATATTATTGAGAAAAGTCTAGAGATCAATTTGAACTTAAGGAATAATAATACACAGTACAATCCCTAGGGCTGACTCGAGAGAGCCTTCAACTCTCAGTTGTGACTTGTTTCCAGATTCCTCTAATTCACTTCTCTTTCCCTTTTCTTATAACATCACATTCTAATTCCTTCTACCACCTAAGGCTAGGTAACTAACTATGATGGGCTAGGCTAGCTAACCAATTGCGAACACTTATTATAAAAGCTAAGCTTAATAACCCAAAGGAGAGATATATGACTTACAGATGTCACAATGACATGACTTGCTCCTTCCTCAATGTAACTCAAACAATTGTCGAATTTATTCCCCCTCCAACTTGCAGACCGCCTAAATTGTACCATTCATCCACAATACGTTTAGTAGAAGAAAAATGTAAGAGCTTGAAAGATATCATCAACCATAGAAGACAAAGACAGTGCAAAACAACTTGAAATTGTCGATAAATACCTCCTAGATAGTAAGTCAAAATTAATCATTTTTCATAATCTTCTAGTGACATTAGTTAAAACTGAAAACTAATAAAAACAACCAATATCACCTTCCACCTGGCATCACATTCTAGAATAAATTACTATCAAACATAAAACATAAAAAGGAACAAAAATGTTGGCATGAAACTAGAAATACCAGGATAAGCATGCAATGCTTCAAGGGAAGCAGCTCTACTCAAAGGATCAGCACCAAGCATGATAACATGACCACCTTTGAGTCCATCTTGTTTGTAAAGCTCAGCATACTCAGCTGCTGATTTATCAGACTCAAAATTGGTAATTGGATCTGACCCATCATCACCTTTCAAATCTTTAAGTGTTGACCCAACAATTTGTTTCACTTTCCCCTGCAACAAACACATTGAATGAAGCTTAGCAGAAAATTTCACATAAAAATAGCTCCTTTTTGTATGAATTGGGAATAATGCAGAATGAGTAAAAGGGTTAACTTTGATAGTGTGGGCGTACCTTGTGAATGTCGATGCAGGGGCGGAATAGAACGGCGCATTGAATTGAAGGTGTGGATTTTCCTGTTGTTGAATAGAAATAAGGTTAGAAATAACACAAGGAAGAAAAGTAGTAAGGAGAAGTTACAGGAAGGTGAAGATGAGGGAGATTGAGGTAAGAGAGGAAGATGATTGGAGCGGTGAAGTGGAGAAGATGCAGAGGCTCTTATGGAACAAGAGTGAGATTGCGCATTGAGTTCGAAAAGAGACTAAACGGACAAGGTTTAGTGAGGAACAGAGGGACTAATGTGGTGATGGAACTTAGGTTCACATATTAGAGGTACCCTCCCGTAAAATTTATAGAACAAGTGATTTTGGTTCCCATTATTTATATTTTGGATTTTGTCCTCTATTTTAAAATCGAATTTTAGTCCTCTTATTTTAGTTTTGAGGATTCGAGTCTCCTACAAATTTGAAATTATTTTAATGACACATACATACATTGATGATGTGTCAATCCAATTCAATGAATTGTTCAAATAAAACTATTTTATTTAAAATTTGTGTGGAATGTCATCAATGTGAACAAATATATGTTAAAAATTGCTGATTTGTTGGAGGACTAAAATCTCTCAAAAACTAAAATAAAGGTAAAATTCCGGATTAAAATAGGGACCAAAACTCAAAAATGAATAATAAGGGACCAAAATTGTAATTAAGCAAATTTATAAGTAAATTGATTTATTTTTAGGATTAAATGCACTTTTAGTCCTCTAGTTTCAAAATTAAAGTTTAAGGCTCCATGGTTCAAAAAGTGATTTTTGATCCTCAAGTTTATCGAGTTACGATTTTCTGACCTCTATCATGTGAGTTTGATCATTTGCCAAGGAGATTTTTAGTCATATGTCATACATTAAAATTAAATAATTTGATATTCATTAAAATATTAAAATTATTTTTATATAAAAATGTTAAATAAATTGGAGATGGGTGCCACAATTCTCCAATGACCTCTCCACGAGCAACTTGTCCTTCGTCCTTCATCGTGCATACAATCCTTCATCTCGATTCGTCAATAACACAATGTCTCGAAAATAGTCTCTTCTACTAGCTACATGAACCGTGTTGTGAGAAGCAGATATACATGAGTTGATGTTCCGTTGATGGCCAGGCGTGGACGAGATCAAACCACAGACGTCGCTTCTGGGCGTGGAATGTACGGTATATTTTCTTTTCCACGAAAATTTGTTACTCATAGTATGCCTAAAGATGCGACACGAAATTTTCTCTTCTCATTGATGCGACGAGGTTTTAAGAAGTGCAACAATTTCGTTTGGTTGGATGAGGAGATGAACTCGAGGGCTAAGGAAGTAATTTACGAGTTCTTGTGCAATTTGGATGAGGAAGGAAGGGCTAAAGATGCAATATCAAAAGAAGAACTAGGGATGAAGATGAAGTTAATGAAGAAACATGAAGTTCAATTGGTTCATCAACATTTTGTTTTGGTTGCATTAGTTGCACTCTAATAATGAAATGAATTTTAGGTAGTTTTGTTTTAGTTGCAATATTTCCACCATATTAGGTGTATTCTGTTAAATGTACTTTATGGAATTTGTATGAATTATTAGGTTCAATATGTTGTTATGTATTGTATGGATTATTATTCGATATATTGTTATGTAATTGTATGGATTATTAGTTAATGAATATGAATCCATTATGTTGACAATTTTGTTTTGTTGATCTTACAAGCATATGGATTATTATTTAGAGATATGAATCCATTATGTTTTGTATTAAACTTAACCATAACGATTAACTATACAAGGTTGAATAACATAAGCGTAGCAGTTTCAAAACATAACCATAACATGTCTATTTCATAATATGTAAACCTTGTGCATAAGAGGTTCCAATCTGAGTTCATAATAACCATAACAAGTTTCTAAATGACCAAAAAGCAGTTGACATAACAAAGAGGTTCCTAATGACCAAAATATTCATGACCATAATAGGTTCCATACAGATGGGTTGAATACAAAACAAGATCAATGCAAACATGGTTCTAATACCATCTAATTTTGGGTAGGTTGTGGAGCTTGAGATCTGCCCAATTTCAACTTGAGATTGTTTGGCCTTCTTTGTTGCCTTATTTGTTGTCTTTGTTTTCTTTGTGTCCTTCTTTGTAGTAGTTGTTGTCTTGGTAGTCTTTGCCTTCCTTTGTTCTCTCCTTGGTATTGCCTGTCGGTGACCCTCTTACCCCACAGGATCTTTTGTTGTGGTCAACTTGTCCACATTTATTACATGTGTTGATGCAAATTTTCTTGGAACATGAGGGTTCTTAGGGTCATCGAGACTTGTTTCTCATTTTTTTTAGGCGTCCATTGCCCTTCTCATGATAGGAGGACAAATGGGCACCACAATCAACATTATTCCATAGTTGTGGCCCATTTGTTGGAAAGAGTATATTGCATATGTCTTCCAGTGTCACTTGCATAAAATAGAAAGCGGTCATAGGATGAATTGGGTATTACGGACAATTGGATCATATCGGAGTAATCATAAATTTAATCGTAATAAGAAGAGACATAGTTTTGGGCTTTTCCTATGTTCCAAATGCATGAAATCACATGACAACAAGATATTTGAGATGATTCCCATTTCCTACATTTCATGATGCCTTGTTAAGATCCACGATAAGTATCAACTCCATTAGTCCTCCAAAATGAGAGATCATCATCACCATGCAAGTTGGAGTCCATTGTTGTGCTTCTTTTTGTTCTTCTCGAGCAACTGTCTGTATTTTGGGACATATCTCTCTGTATATCCTTGCAACATGCCTTTTGTTTTGTTATCCTCTTTGTGATGTAATATTTGATTCCCTCGACAAAGGTTATGATAGGCATCTCGATACTCCAAGATTTCCTGTTATAAGCCTCGCGTGTTATTTACACGAATATCACATTTTGAATATGTCTTGAAGTAAGCTCTTGTCGAAATTTTGCAATTATTTCATTCATGTCCTTCCATACCTCTTCTTTTTGTAACTTTAATTTCTCCATTGATCTTGTCCACAGTGGTATTGAAGTTGCTCTAGCTTTTCCACATGGTTTACTTTAGATCCGACTGTATGTGCTTCTTCAGTGCCATATAGATGTTTGACACATAATCCCGCTTCATGTGGCTTAAGCCTTGGATAACCTTCTGACCCACAGCATACATTGACAAGTCCAACACCTTGAATAATGTCTAACTACTCCTTTTTTCCTGTATGTGATCGATGATATTTTTTCACTCCACCTACGATTGCTTAAACCCACTAGACCAACTAACTTCATATATACTTGTCTTAATTATGCAAACCTTATAAGCCATTGTCTTAGCGTTCCTATTCTGAGTCCTATAACAAGTATGTTCACCAACTATTATTTGTCAATATTGTTGTCCATTCCTCATACTTAACCTTAAGTAAAACTTAGGTCACATGCAGCAACTTCTGATCCTCTTGGCATCGTTTCTTCTTAATGTATACATTCTTACGATTTTCAATCCCACTCCTTGATAGCATCTCTTATTGTATCCTTATTTGTAAACATCATTTTTAGCTTGGCACATCCCTCACCACTTTATATGTGGAAACTTTTGGAACATCTTAATCATCCTACAGGGGTGTGTATAAATGATCCTCGTCCTCTTCATCATCTACATCTTTATTAAGCGATTGTATTTCACTAGAATCAATCTCCTCACTAAAGTCTCGTTCGTCAGAGCTGTTGTC
>CM038792.1:17434860-17502059 GCA_021764765.1 Vicia sativa
AAGAAAGTGTTAGAGTTGACCAAGCTACTTCACGAGGGCGGAACATCACTGCAGGCACAGGAGCCAAAGGAGACTTAGAGCTTTAGGATGTTTATGTTTTCTTTTATTGTTTTGAACTATCTCTTGTACTTAAAGAAAAAGAATAAAAAAAGTACTAATAATAAATGTTTGTTCATTGCTTGTTTAACAAATTTAAATCTCTTAGGTCCTTGAAAACATTGCATTGCATGCATAAACATTGCATATTGCATCACAGGTACATTGGAGTTGGTTTTCTCATTTGCTCGCTATTTATTTTAGCGAAAATCTTGAGCAGTAGTCGAAGATCTCGAGGCAGAATGCTCGTTTCAAGTGATGTTCGACTTGGTCCAAGGCCAAGAAGATCTGAAGAAGCTCATCAACGAGAAGAAGAGGTTGTTGGTCTCCTCAACATGGGTAGGCGTACAAAGGGGTCCTAAGGTGGTCGGTCGAATTGAGCTCTCGGAAGGAAGTTTCCGAAGGAAGAGCGAGCAAAGTGACAAGGTGACAGGCGGTCAAGGCTGAGCTTGAAGACTATGATATACCAGTACTCTAGCGAAGATAGCAAGTACAAAAGCAACGAAGATCGTCTAAATCTTGTGGAAAACTTGAAGATGTCAGGTTGAACTTTGATGATGAGTCTTGTTCACAGTGTTGTGATTCCTCCAAGTTCAAAGTTCTACTTTTCCAAGTATGATGGCATGTCTTGCCCAGCGCATTTGAAGTCCTATGTCGGAAGATCAATCACAGCGATGACGAAGTTGTGGATGCCTATTTTCAAGAGGTTGTCAGGAACCGGTTGGAATGGTACTATCGACTAGAGAATGGCCGTATCCGTACTTGGTGACTTGGTGCCTGGAACAATATGAGTACAATCTTTGAATTGACACCGGCTCATACAACTACAAAGCATGTCTATGGGTCGTGATGAGAAGTTCAAGGTATGCTCAAGTGGAGAGATTTAGCAGGTGAGTTGACCACCCTTGTCCAAGGAGTTGGTTGATATGTTTATAGGGACAACAGGCCCATTCTTCAATCATCGATTGGAAATTCTTCATCCGGATTCAAGTACGATATTGTGGTGACATTGAGGCTGGTATCAAAGTGGGAAGATCATGTAGAGTCATCTTCAAATCTTGTGAAGAGATCTTTTGGTGCTAAGAAAGAAGCCAACGTGTATGGTCGAGAAAAGCGAACCAAGTCGACCGTGCTCAATGTGAGGCGGTTGTGATCTCAATCCTACATCGGCACACCTCTCCGTGAGAGCAGCGTGGCGAGCAGCGCCCGAAGCGGTTCTGAAGTCAACATGCCTTTAGCAAGCCTTGCAACACATGTTGAGCAGGGTGATAACCTTGAGGATCCTCCTCGGAATGTCAACACTTCCTCTCCAGTACAATCCTAATGCTAAGTGTGCTTACCATTCCAATAGCCCGGGCACGACGACAATTGTTGGGCTCGAAGAACAATTCAAGATATGATTGAAGCTAAGCATTGAATTTGATCCTCATGTTGAGACTCGAGATGTGATCAGCCTATGCCTAATCATGACAAGAGTTCCAATCTTGTTGGTGACAATACTTATGTTTTCAACATAGATGACTTGACCATTCCTCGATGATTGTTAAGAAGAATTTGTTGCAAGCGGTGTCAATCCAGGATGCCCGGAATTGTCGTTGGTGCCCATCTGCACGATGGTTGTCTTAGTTGAAAGGCGTGTTCAATGTATGATGGACAACCGTGAGATACTATTTACGAAACCACACATGCGGTTTGAAGAAATGTCTAAATTGAAGATCGACAATGCGAGCAATGCCATCATGTGTGGGATACCTTGGGGCAGCCAAGTGGAAAGTATGATTACATGGTGAAATACCTGTCACGATAGTTACAAGATTCCTATTGAAGATGTTAAAGCGACGGATGGGGTGCGATTTCCACGAAGACTATCTTGATGTTAACACAATAAGAATTTCCTCTGGCGATCCACATGCCTAGGTGGCACCTCTCATCGTACTTCTCAAGACCAGTTCCATATTCCTCGACAAAGCTATCCCTTGGAACTATGGAGTGATGTTTACTATCATGGTGTCAAGCGGATCCTCGACAATTGAAGATCTTACCATTAGAGCTATTCTATTCAACAACATCACCGGATCGATGGGTGACGAGCCAGGAAGGGTATTCTCTCCGGTCTCTCCTCCAAAGACACTGCGACTCCATTTCGCATTCCGTCTACTCAATCAATATCTGCTAGAGGAAAGAATCGGTGACTCATCACGCTCAACGGAAGCACCAAAGGAAGTTCTTGAAGACACCTCGAACAAGAAAGGAGGAAATTAGAAGATCATCAAGAAGGTGATTACAATGTTGTGGAACAATTGGGACAGACTCAGTCAAGATATCCATGCTTGCTGCTCTTGTGCTCGGGGCTCATGCTAATGCCTTGGTGAAGTTTCGAAGAATGCCCATGTACATGAGACACTACCACCAGATCGAGTTCGAAGTTTGTATTGCTAGCTGGCTGCCAACAACGGCCTAAACCTCTCGATCTTGATTTGACTCCTAGGGAAGAAACATAACAAAGCCTTGCATCTACATTGAATGCAGGGTACTACTATCTCATGTTTTGGTTGACACGGTTACGCTCGAATATCCTACGAAGGCGCTTTTGATCGACGATGTCGAAGGGTTGGTTACGAGACCAGTGACATTATCGTGAGAGCTTTTGATGGTTCAAGCGCACGATGCTTGAAACTCACTCTGCTGTTAAAGTCGGTTCCCGGACTTTTGATTCCACTTTCTTTGTCATGGACATCCGTCGACATTCTTGCCTACTTGGGCCTTGGATACATGGGTAGCTATTACCTACACCTTACATCAGAAATACTCGGTGAAAGGGAAGGTTGTTACGGTATGTGGTGAAGAAGAATATGGTCAATCATCTCGTCATTCCGCTATCTCGAGATGGAGGTGGATTCTTGAGACTCCCTATCAAGCTTTTGAAACAATTCCTAGAGTCATGCTGTTGACTCTCCGTCCTCTGAAGATGCTAAAGTTCCGCCTAGGATGGCCTCATTGAAAGATGCTCAGCTGCTGTTGAACAAGGAAGTAGTACTATTTGGGGTCAGCTCCTAATCTACCTTTCAAATCGACAAGGCGGTTTAGGCTTCACCATCAAGGGTCGAGAAGATGATCGCCGTGACGTGCCGGCAACTTCCTCCGCATCGGCGAATGGAATCCATGCTATAGAAGGCGAAGACAACGACCGACATCGGAAGTGGATCTTCCAACTCGATCAAGGGCTCGGCAATTGGAAGGCGAGGCGTCATACCAATCTCCTTTAGTCGGGAGTAATTGCTCTTGTTTTGTTTTGCTTTTGTATTTCTTTATGTTTTGAACAATAAACTTTGAAAGCCTAGTGCCTTGCCGGGGCATCATGGCTCGTTCTGAGGGTTATTATCATTGTTTGCGTATTTTCATTCAATAAATTCGTTGGACTTTTGCATTCAATTGTTTGTTTTCTTTCTTTTACTTTATCACCCTTCAAAAGCTATGTGTTCTTACACACACCCGTGGTACACTCGAGAATCACTCGGATCTCGTTAATATGACTATGCTAGTGCTAAATATGACTTGATAATCCGATCTACCAAGGCGAAGGCGAAGTGAGGAAGATTATGAAGTGCCGGAGAACTTGCAGTTGCTACAGGGAAGGCGAGTTATCACACCACGAAGAAGTTGAGGTTGTGAATTTGAGTCTTGTGAAGCAGAAAAGAGATCGAAGGCGGGTCTTGAGAGCAGTGTTAAAGAAAGGTTGGTTCGGATGCTACGAGACTATATTGAGGTTTTGCTTGGTCATACGAAGACATGTCGGGTTTAGACATTGATATTGTGGTTCATCGATTGCCGAGCGAAGAAGGTTTTCTCGGTGAAACAGAAGGTTAAATCGCATGCGTCAGAGATGTCGAGAGAAAATCAAAGCGAAGTTATGAAGCGGTTCAACGTGGTTTCTTATTTGTCACCTCTTATCGATGGGTTGCTAATGTGGTACCCGTGCCTAAGAAGGATGGTAAATACGAATGTGTGTGGATTACGAGATACGAACAAAGCGAGTCAGAAAGATGATTTCCACTTCCTCGTATTGATGTTACGGTTGACAACACCGCTCGGCATAAGGTTTTCTCCTTCATGGATGGTTTCTCCGGTTACAATCGGATCAAAATGGCTCTTGAAGACATGGAAAAGACTACTTTTGTTACAGTGGGGCACTACGCTACAAGGGTTATGCGTTCGGATGAAGAGCGGGTGCCACTTATCAGTGCTATGGTGACATTGTTTCACGACATGATTCATCACGAGATAGGGTCTCGTCGGCGACATGATAGCTCGATCCGAGCGAAGAAGAGCATCTTGATCATTTCTGAAACTATTTGTGATTGAAGAGTGCAGATGAGACTTAATCCTAACAAGTGCACTTTTGGGTTAGATCCAGGAAAACTCCTAGGGTTTGTTGGTGGAAGAGGTATTGAGGTTGACCTACGCGAAGGTTAAAGCTATTCAAGAGATGCTGACTCCTTGCAGAGGGTCGAGGAGGTTTCTTGGGCCGATTAAACTACATTGCAGTTCATTGCACACCTAATGCTGCTTGTGAGCGATCTTGAGTTACTAAAGAAAGATCAAGTAGTAGAATGGAGCAGCGATTGCGGATCGCTTTTGACAAAATCAGGAGTACCTACAAAATCCTCCCATCGATGCCGCCCGAAGGAAGAAGACCTCTTATCATGTACTTGGCAGTGTTAGAGAACTCAATGGGGTGTGTGTTGGGGCAACATAATGAGTGCAGTCGAAAGAGCATCAATATACTTATGTCTGATTGAACCCGACTTTGTAGGATTTTGTATCCAAATGTGCGGATAGCAAGAGTCGCCACCGACTTTTATTTTATCAAATTAAGGAAGGTAAAAGTAACGAGAAAAAGACCTTCGTTAGATTACGAGTTCGGAGAATGGTTATGAAAAGGGAAGGTATTAGCACCCCTTTCCATCCATGATTTATCTACGGGCTCTTAGTTGCTCTAGATCACTTTTAAAATTGCTTTGTGTGTTTGACAAAATGTTTTGAAAGAGGCATTTCGCTTTGACTTTGTAATGACTCATGTAGGAGTGTATACAAAGTGTTAGGAAATGTTTTGTTTTGAAAAAAATTTGAACTTTGAAAAAGTGTGTGGTGTGAAAAGCATTTGGTTTAGAGCAAGCAACTAAAGACTTATTTACCCACTCGAAATTGGTCGTTTTGTACTTCTTCCTTTAGAATAGCGTAGCCATACCATTAGTTAGTAGGTAGCTCCATTCGTTGGATGTAAGCGGGACATTCGAATAGACATCGGATGGTCATAGAAAGCAACTTGTAGGAAGTACCTAGCACATTCGAAGGGCTATCATCATTTTTCGTGGCGACAATCGAGGTCAAGATCATGTATTCGGGGCGACATCGTGGGTCTTATGATCTTTGTATCGAAGGGACTATGATGACTTGTTTGGAAGGCAGCGGTGCTAGAATACCTCGTTCGAGGACATGACCATTTTGAATTCGAAGGCATCGAGAAGATACCCTAAGGGGTGCGTGTGTGAAAAGTGTGTTGAATTCAGAATATATTATCTTGAAGATTAGTGTGAGCTATGTCCAATTATTATCTTGCCATACGCCTAATTACTAGCAATTGATAAGGTGCGGAAAGTAAAATCGGAAGTGTAAAGCGGAAATGTAAAGGTGCGGAAAGATAAACCTACGCTATTACAAGGCTTTGGGCGGATACATAATTTAAAATGGAAAATAAAACCTAAATTAAACTATTACAACCCATGAACAATTACATTATTGGGAAAAAATAGAATGATGAAAAGCGTCCGAATCGGAACAACTTTGTGAAAGAATAAGAGATCGGAAAATATGATGAAATCGAAATAAGAGAAAAGTTAGAAAAATGCAAGTTTTAATATGAGAAAATTACTACATGTTGGAAATAAGATAAATAAGTTAAAATAATTTTTGGGATTTTTGGCAAAGTTTAATAATTAAAATGCAATTAAAATGAATTAAATGCAAAATTAAAAATAAAATAAATATGCATGCAAAATTATATTTTAAATTTATTAAATTAAATAAGCATTTTATGAAAATAATGTAAAAGAAAAAAATGTTTTGGTAATTTTTAATGCAGAATAAAAATCATGAAAACAATTAAAATAATATGCAAAAATATTGAAATATGGAAAATATGAAAATAATGAACTTGGAAAGAAAATAGCAAAAGCGGTCTCATGTGGATCGAACTCGGGACATGATGCTCAAACTTTGAAAACCAGCGACAAGCTGAGCCAAGTGTGTCAATGTTTGGAAGCGGAATGATTTGAAAATAACAGCGTCACCTCTTGATCTCCTCCGCTCGCGCCATCGATCATCTTCAACCTTTTGAATTTTCAAAATCCTGCGTCGGCCTTCCTTGATGCTATGTCACAGCTAATATCAAAATGCGACACATAATATAAATTACGTTTGAAACCATGGTTCGATTCCTCGGGTCATCCAGAGTTTAATGGTATAGGTCTTGTTGGCCAATTTTTCTGTATAGAAACCCTAATTCGATACAGAAACCCTAATCATGGCATAACGATTTAGGCCATGGAAATCTAATTAGTGGCCCGAGCTTGCAAACTCGATTCTAAACACAAACCAACAATCAAAACAAGTTAATAATGCATGAATATTGATAATCGAATTTGGAAAAATAAGAACAAACGGCGGGATTGCTTGATTCTTGATGGTTTTGACGATGTAAAATGCGGATCGACTACGGAGACCTCAAGGAATGTAATGGACGGCTTGGAATGGGTTGAATCGAAGCAAAACTAGGGTTACAGTTGCTTGAAACACAGATTTTTGAACTTTGGAATAGGGTTTGTAGAGCAATTTTTTCGTCCCTTGCAATTGAGATGCATCAGTATATATCTTTGGATGGATTTGGGATTAATTTGGAAAGAATTAATCAATATTCAATGGAAATCAAATTTGATATTCTCATGAAATCAAATTTTCAAACTTTGTCAATTTCAATCCAATCTTGCCAAATTTGATCTAATTTGAAATTGCTTGGCATTTATGGGTTGATTGGATCACAAGAAAGCAATAAAAATCAATCTTCAATTAATTTTGATTTTATAATTTATTTTAAGATTTAATTTGCATTTAAATGAATAAATTACAAATTAAATAGAAAAATAAATCAAAAATTTGTGGCATTGGGCTTGGACATTCCTAATTGTATGAGGAACAAGTTAGGATGAAGAAAAAGTAGGCCCATTTGCAAAATTTGATTTTTGAAGTATCTCTCTTTGTGCATTCTTTCAAAATTGTTGTGGATGGTGTAACTTGCTCAATTTTCCACATTTTTGAGTGTTCTTGGACTTTTTGGAAAGCTCTAAGTCCTCTAAACAATGTCTTTGGTTTCATCTCAATTGGAGTTACCATGCTCAATATATCTTCAAATCAAAAGTTGACTTTTGTTGACTTTGAAAATGACTGTAATGTTTTGAGCTATACCTCTCAAATGAAGCATTTTTGGACATTCTTGTGAGACATGAAGTTGTAGAGAATTGAATTTCCTTCAAAATGAGCTTTGGTGGGAAAATTTACGAGAAAGTATGAAAGTTATGATCGGTCAAAGTTCGAGTTGACTTTTCACCTAGAAACCTAATTTAGAAAGTTTGACTTTTGAGCAAATCTTGAGTTTTCTTGATGAATCATGATCAACCCTTGATCAAATGATGAATGTAACTTCAAAATGAGGATGTTGACCAAAAATTATGAAGTTTGTTGTATGTTGACCACAATTGACTTTTGTCCAATACACTAGATTTTCGACCATCGAGCAATTGCACGAGGAACCTTGACTTGTGAGGCTTGAAACTTGACATGGAGAATCTTTGAAGCATATGAGGAGGCATGAAGACCATTGGGATGTTGGAAATCCATCTTGACTTGGAGATACCAAACCCTAGTTTGGGTTGATTGTCTAGGAGAGAGTTTGTCGATCGACTCTTGAGGAATCCTTGAGCATAGATGTATGAAATCTTTTGAAGATGGAGGGCAAATTTTGGGGTATGACAGCCCCTGTTCAATCTTCTTGTCTTGGAGGTTAGATTGACATTCTTGTCTTCGTGACTGAGGTGAAGATGATTGAACACTCAATACACAATTTGCACTCATTATTGGTGATGATGCGGGGAATGGGCTGGATGCCATTTGGAGAAGTTGGAGACTTGGGGAGCAGTCGTGCGCTAGACTCGAGGTTGTTAATAGGAGGCGGCGGAGATGGGCTTAAGATGCCATCTAGAAAGGTCGATCTTTGGGGAGTGAGTCGTATAGACTACGTAGATGTTCTTGGAGCGGAGAGGAGATGGGCTTAAGATGCCATCCGAAGGGGTAAATGCGTTAGACTTCGTGTTCACTTTGAATGAAGTTATTGGTTTGTATTGATTTTTAACCATATATGCAGCATTACGAAAGTGAAGAGATGTTGACAAATAGTCGGAGATGGGCTTAAGATGCCATCAAGGCAGCCAGAGTCGTCGCTAGACTACTGTAGTTCTTTTGATCATAAGGAATCGAATAAATCTTCGTGTTGATTACTACGAGGGAATTGTAGTTGGCAAAAATGTGGATAGCTTCACTGTTGTGCATGGTGTTGATCCATTGCTGTTATCGGAGGATAACCGGTGGTCTTCGGATAGTTTTCCGTCGGTTCGGGGCTTAATCTTGGACCGATCGTGGGAGGACAACCAAGGCGATCTTTGAGATAGTTTTCCCGTCGGTTGGGGCTTAATCCTGACACATTGTCAAAGGCGGTCTTCGGATAGTTTTCCGTCGGGGGTTTAATCTTGACTGTTTGCGTCGGAGGTTGTTACTATTTTGGAGAAAACAAGAGAATTTGATAGAAAATTTGGTTATTTTATGCAAAGTATGATGCATGTGATTATATATGAATGACATATGCATGAATTATGATTTATGAGAAATGTATGGATGATGAGTATTGTGATATTTCAAAACATATCCATCTTGAAGAAGATCGGATATTACGTTTGAAGATTTCGACTCTGCTTGGGGAATTGTGTGGGTGAGAACCCGCTTTTGAAGGAGAAAGATATCTGGATTCCTCAGATGCACTATCGACCAAGTCTTGAGCCTAGAACATTGTTGAGGAAGGTAGAGATTTGAGAAGCTCGTGGTTGGAGATCTCATAGACCTGTGAGGAGAGTGCGGGAGGCGATCTGTTGGGGACCTTGTATGTAGATCTGTGAGGAAATTTAGGAGGCGCTCTTGGGGATTCAGTGTAGATCTCATTGGAGAGCATTTGATGGTTCTTTGAGAGACCGGGCTAGAAGAGTGCAGGTCCGTTGTAATCTCGGTGGGAATAAAGGTGTATGTTTCCTCAGTGCACTATCGACCAAGTTTGAGCGGATCTCTGCTTGGGGAGGGAGGATTGAGACACGTCCGTGAGGATGAATACCTTGAGGGGATGAGGTGTTCTTGCTTGGAGGCGATGTAACATTGCTCGGTTGAGTGGAATCCTTTGTGAATTAACATATACTCTGCTGGGGAAGGTGTGTTGTGAGTGACACCTTTATGCTCTGCGAAACTATTTGGTGACTTTAGTCGTCATCCCAATTCACGGAACACGTAGTAAGTACTTTTGTATGTTCACTTTTCGTATGTTTGTGATTAGATTCTTATTGTCAAATGTGTATAGTCATTCAAAACAAGCGTTGGACTTATTACAACGAACAACAACAAAATTGTAAAGAGAAAGAACTTGTATTTATTTGAAAGGTGGCGTATGGCCAAGTGGTTTGTACACAAGAAGGTAAAAGCTATCGGAAACAATCTCGTTAAGTTCCAACTATGCTAGTACTCATATATTTCTATCTCATCTCCTTCTTTGTCGTTAGAAAGTGAGTAGGTGATCTTCGCCATTTGAATCTTGAATCTTGATAGTAGTGCAGGCGGGTGATGGAAGAGACATAGTCGTATGCTTAAATCCTAACTTTTGCCTAGACCGCCCTTTCGGGTTTTGGTCTGGGGATACCCTTTTTGCCCAAGCCGCCTTTTCGGGTTTCGACTTGCCGGTGTACATGTTTGTATATATCCTTTATTTTGCCCGAACCTTTTGGTTCGCCGGGATGCCCTTATTTTGCCTAGGTTAAATCGACCTAGCGGGTCTCTTTATCGTAGTATTTTTGACTATGTCTGCGTTCACGGGTGTGGGAAGTCTTCACCATCCATGGTGCTAAGTATCATAGCTCCGCGGAAAATCATCTTGACTACAAACGGTCCCTCGTGGGTGGGAGTCCATTTGCCCGGATCACCTTGTGGAAGAATGATGTGCTTGACTACTAGATCACCGACTTGGTAGACTCGGTGCTTGACCTTCTTGTTAAATGCTCGATCATTCGTTTGATAAATCTGTCCATGGCGGATGGACGCAGTCGTTCTCATCGATCAAGTTAATCTGGTCAAGCCGTGTCAGACAATCGTCTTCACCTAACTCTGCCTCTGGAGGACTACGGTTGAGGGTATACGAACCTCGATGGGTAAGGCGGCTTCCATACCGTATCTGAGAGAGGGGTTGCCCTGTGGATGTTCGTCTGTAGTCACGATAACCATGAAGAGCAAATGGTAACATCTCATGCCAATCTTTGTAAGTCCTTGTCATCTTACGTATAATCTTCTTAATGTTCTTGTTGGCGGCTTCCCTCGCCATTCATCTTAGGCCGATATGGAGAAGATTGTGATGCTTGATCTTGAGCTGCGTGCGAGTTCGGTGATCATCTTATTGTTGAGATTGGAGCCGTTATACGTGATAATCCTTTCGGTGCCATACCGACGGATAAGATTATGTTTGATGAATCGAGCCACACATTCTTGGTAACGAGATGCATACGAGGCTGCTACCCACTTGGTAAAGTAATCAATTGCCACAAGGATGAAGCGATGTCCATTGGAAGTGGCTTGATTTCTCCGATCATGTCAATGCCCACATTGCGAAGGCCAAGGAGAAGTTAAAACATTAGAGGTACGGAGGTGCGTGCACTTTGTCGGCATAAATCGGCACTTGTGACAAGATCGAGCATAGCGGTGACAATCAGCTTCCATGGTGGACCAATAGTAACTTTGTTCTCAAAATCTTCTTAGCCATGGTGTGTCGGAGTGGGTACCAAATGCCTCGTGTAACTCTTCCATGATACGCATTCTTGTTTTCATCTACACGGTAGATGCACAAGTCGTGGTTGCTTGAAAGATGTCGTTCTTGAGGAAGAATTTGGATGCAAATCTTCATGAACTTCTTATCATTAAGATGCCCTGCGGGATATTCCGAGTCTCAAGATACCTCTTCACGTCGTAGTACCAAGGTTTCTCTTACGTCAAGCTCATAACAATCTGTTGGTTCGTCGAACTTCTCAATGATGATCAGGGAGCCTCGTTGTCCCATCGACCTTGAACATAGATGACATAGTAGCCAATGCATCGCAAGTGATTCTCTTCTCGTGGAATGTGATTGAAAGTGATCTCTTCAAGTAGGGAATCAAACTCGAACATGCTCTCGATATGGAATGAGATTCGGATGCTTATCCACTCGCCTCTTATCGATGATCACTAAAGTGAGTCTCCATACACTTGTAAGAACTTGATTCTTAAGTCAATAGCGACTTTAAGACCCATGATGCAGCTTCGTACTCGGCCATGTTGTTCGTCAAGCTGAAACATAATCTGGCGGTGAAAGGCGTATGTCCGCTGTGGGGATGTAATGATGGCGCCAATGCCATTGCCAAGTGCGTTTGAGGCTCCATCAAAGACCATAGTCCATCGGGATCCTTGTTCGGGTCCTTCGTGCGGGCACAGTTCTTCGCAATCTGTAACTAGTAAAACATCTTCATCGGAAATTGAGCTGCATAGGCGATAGTCATCTACGGCTTGATGAGCCAAATGATCGGCTACCACACTTCCTTTGATCGCTTTCGAGAAGTGTCTTGGATGTCATATTCGGTCAAGATCATTTGCCATCTTGCTATTCTTCGGAGAAGGTGGTTTCTCAAATATGTATTTTATCGGATCCATCTTGAAATCAACAAGGTAGTGTGAGTCAACATATCTTCTTAGTCGTGAGCAGCCCAAATAGCGTTGCAAGTTTTCTCAAGCTGCAGTATCTTGTTTCTGATCGGTAAACTTTTGCTAAGGTAGTATATTGCATGCTCTTTTCGACCGGACTCGTCATGTTGCCCCAACACACCCCATTGAATTCTCTAACATCAAGTACATGATAAGAGGTCTTCCTTGTGGGGCGGCATCGGGATAGGAGGATTACGTAGGTACTCCTTGATTTTGTCAAAAGCGATCTGGCAATCGTCGTTCCATTCCACTACTTGATCTTTCTTAAGTAACTTGAAGATTGGCTCACAGGTAGCAGTTAGGTGTGCAATGAATCTGGCAATGTAGTTCAATCGGCCCAAGAAACCTCTGACTTCTTTCTCGGTGCGGGGAGTTGGCATCTCTTGAATAGCTTTAACCTTGGCGGGATCAACTTCAATACCTCTTCCACTGACTACAAACCCTAGGAGTTTTCCGGATCTGACTCCAAAGGTGCACTTGTTGGGATTCAGTCTCAATCTGTACTTCTTCAATCTGTCAAATAGTTTCTGCAAATGATCAAGATGTTCTTCTTCAGTCTGTGATCGAGCTATCATGTCGTCAACATAGACCTCTATCTCGTGATGAATCATGTCATGAAACAATGCCACCATAGCGCGATAAGTGGCGCCAGCGTTCTTCAATCGAGCGGCATAACCTTGTAGCGAAAGTGCCCCTGTGTAACAAAAGTAGTCTTCTCCATGTCTTGAGGCCATTTTGATCGATTGTGTGGAGAAACCATCCATGAAGGAAAACCTTATCTTGGCGGTGTTGTCAACGAGAACATCAATATGAGGAAGTGGGAAATCGTCTTTGGACTCGCTTTGAATCTACGTAATCCACACATTCGTACCTTACCATCCTTCTTAGCACGGGTACCACATTAGCAACCTTTGGATAAGAGGTGACTAAGAAACCAGCGTTGAGCGCTTCATAACGGCTTTGATTTTCTCGACATCTCGGGACGCATCGCGAACCTTACATTTCCGGAGAAAACCTTCTTTTTGTCGGCAATCGGTGCCACGATATCAATGTCTAAACCGGGCATGTCTTCGTATGACCAAGCAAACCTCAACATAGTCTCGTAGCATCGAACCAACCTTTCTTTAACATTCTCAAGACCGCTCCTATCTTGATCTCTTTTACATCTTCGTCGGTGCCAATTCACAACCTCGACTTGCTCTTGTGTGGTATATAACTCGCTCTTCTTCTGTAGCGATCGGCAAGTTCTCCACAGCACTTCACAATCTTCCTCACTTTCGTCTTGGCTTGGTAGATCGGATTATCGAAGTCATATTTAGCACTAGCATAGTTATTAACGAGATTCGAGTGATTAGCGGTGTATCACGTGGGTGTGTGTAAACACATAGCTTTTGAAGGGTGATAAAGTAAAGAAAACAAACAATTGAATGCAAAGTCCAGAATTTATTGAATGAAAATCATAACGACGGATAACCCTACATAAGCGAGCCATGATGCCCGGGCAAGGCACTAGGCTTTCAAAGTTTATTGTTCAAAACATAAAGAAATCGAAAAAAACAAAACAAAAGCAATTACTCGGCTAAAGGAGATTGGTATGGCGTCTTGGTCTTCCAATTGTTGAGCCCATATTGAGTTGGGAAGATCCACTTGCGATGTCGAAGCGTTGTCGTCGTCTTCTATGGGATTCCACTCTGGTGATGCGGAAGGAAGTTGGCGGCACGTTCGCGGTATCATCTTGACCCTTGATGGTGAAGCCTAAACCGGTCTTGTCAAATTTGAAAGGAAGATCGGGGCGACCCCAAATAGTACTCTTTCTTCAGACTTGAGCATCTTTCAATGAGGCCATCCTAGGCGGAACTTTAGCATCTTGGGAGTATTGGAGAGTCAGCAGGCATGACTCGGGAATTGTTTCAAAAGCTTGACGGGGTCTCGAAGAATTCACCCTCCATCTCGAGGTATCGGAATGGTGGAGATGGTGACCATATCTCTTCTTCACCACATCTGTGACAACCTTCCCTTTCACCGGGTACTTGATTCGATGCAAAGTAGAGGTGGCGCCCCATGTATCAAGGTCCAGTAGGCAAGAGTAAGCGGGCGGATGTCCATGACAAAGAAGTGGAATCAAAAGTCGGGAACCGACTTTACGAGCATGAGCTCTCAAGCACTGTCGCTTAGAACCATCAAAGCTCTCACGATAATGTCCTGGGTCTCGAACCAACCCTTCGACATCAAGTCGATCAAAGCGATCTTGGAAGGATATTCAGCGAGCCGGTATCCACCAAGACATGAGACAGTGTAGTGCCCTTGCATTCAACGAGATGTGCAAGGCTTTGTTGTGTTCTTCGGTAGGAGTCAAATCGACATCGGAAGCCTGGGCCGTTGTTGGCGGCCAGGCTAGCAATACAAACTTGAATTGATCGGTGGTAGTGTCTTGCGGCACATGAGCATTCTTGAAACTTCACCAAGCATTAGCATGAGCCTCGAGCACAAGGCGAGCAAGCATGGATATCTTGGATGGAGTCTGTCCCAGTGTTCCACAACATTGTAATCACTCTTCTTGATGATCTTGAATTTCCTCCATTTCTTGTTTGGAGGTGTCTTGATAACTTCCTTTGGTACTTCGGTTGAGCGGGATGAGTCGGTTCTTTCCCTCTGGGAATATTGGTGGAGTAGGCGGAATGCGTTTGGAGTCGCGATGTCTTTTGGAGGAGAGATCTCGGAATACTCTTCGGTTCGGTCACTTGATCGGTGATGTTGTCGATGTCGGGAATAGAAGCTCAATGGTAAGATCTTCAATGTCGAGGTCTTGCTTGGCCCACGATAGTAAACATCGACTCCATAGTTCCAAGGATAGCCTTGTCGGAGGAATATGGGCTGGTATTGGAGAGTGATAATGAGGCGCCACTCTAGGCACGGGATCGGAGAGGAAATCCTTATTGTTAACATCGGCATAATCTTAAAATCGTCACCCCATCCGGTCGCCTTAACATCTTCAATAGGAATCTTGTAACTATCGAGGTGTACTTCACCATGTAATCATACTTTCCACTTGGCTGCCCCAAGGTATCCCACAGATGGTGCATTTTGTTCGCATTGTCAATCTTCAACTTAGACATTTCTTCACAACACGGTGGTTTGAAATAGTATCTCACGGTTATCCATCATACCTTGAACACGTCTTCTCAACCAAGCACAACCATCGGTGCGGATGGGCACCAGCGACAATTCTCGGGCATCTGGATTGACATCGACTTGCAACAAATTCTTCTTAACAATCATCAGAGGAATGGTCAAGTCATCTATGTTGAAAACATAAGTATCGTCACCAACAGCATTGGAACTCTTGTCATGATTAGGCATAGGCGCGTTGATCACATTCGGTCTCACGGGAGGGTCAAACTCAATCTGTAGCTTGATCATATCTTGAATCTTGTTCTTGAGCCCAACAATTGTCGATGTCGTGCCACAGGCTATTGGAATGGTAAGCACTTAGCATTGGATTGTACTTCGGAGAGGAAGTGTTGACATTCTGAGGAGGATCCCTCAAGGTAATCAGCTCTGCGTTCAACATGTGTTGCAAGGCTTGCGACAAAGGCATGTTGATCTTCGTAACTGTCTTGGGCGCGTTACGCTCTGGCGTTGTCTCGTGAGGTTGTCTTGATGTAGGATTGGAGATCTGCGCCCCACAGTTGAGCACGGTCGGTCTTGGCTCGGCTTTTCGACCATACACGCATTGGCTTCTTTCTTACAAAGATCTCTTTGCGACATTTGAAGATGACTCTACATGAATCTTCCCACTCTTGATACCGGCTTCAATCGCTACTTTGTCGATATCACTCGGTGAATCCGGATGAAGAATTTCCAATCGGATGATTGAAGAATGGGCTGTCGGTGTTCCCATAAACATATCAACCAACTCCCTATTGGACAAGGGTGGTTGAACTCTGCTGCTAGATCTCTCCACGAGCATACTCCTTGAACTTCTCGTCACGACCCATAGACATGCTTTGTAGTTGCATGCGAGTGGGTGTCAATTCGACATTGTACTCGTATTATGCATGAAAGCATCGGCCAAGTCACTCCAAATACGGATACGGTCATTCTCTGGTGATAGTACCATTCTTCGGACAAACTCTCTTGAAAATAGTGCATCCACAACTTTACATCATCGGTGTGGGGATTGATCTTACGGACATAGGACTTCAAATGCGACTTTGGGCAAGACATGCCATCATACTTGGCAAAGTTGGAACTTTGAACTTGGGAGGAATCACAACACGGGGACAAGACTTAGATCATCAAAATTCAGCCGAACATTTTCAAGTTTTCCACATTCAGACGGTCTTCAAGTTGCTTGTACTTGTCATCTTCATCAGTGTTGGCTATAATCAGAATGCTCCTCTCCTCCTTTCTTTGGCCCACGCTCTCACCTCCATCACCCTTGGTACTCCCCTCGGTATGGACACTTCCTTGAGAGAGCTCAATCCGGTGACCACTTTTGGACCCCTTTGAAGCGTCTTCCCATGTTGAGGAGACCAACAACCTTCTTCTTCTTGTTGATGAGCTTCTTCAGATCTTCTTGGCCTTGGACCAAGTTGGTGAACATCTGCTTGGCCGAGCATTACGAGCACAGAGATCTTTGATCTGTTCAAGAGCCATTTACGCTAAAATAAATAGCGAGCAAATGAGAAAACCAATCTCAATGTACATGATGCAATGTTATGCTATGATATGCAATGTTTATCGAATGCAATGCAATGTTTTCAAGGACCTTAGAGATTTAAATTTGTTAAACAAGCAATGAACAAACATTTATTAGTACTTCTTTTATTATTCTTTTTCTTTTTAAGTACAAGAGATAATTCAAAACAATAAAAGAAAACATAAGCATCCTAAAGCTCTAAGTCTCCATGGCGCTTCCTCTTGGTGCCGATGTAAGCGTTGATGTTTCGCTCCTCGTGAAGTAGCTTTGTCAACTCTAAAACTTTCTTCTCACTTGCATAGCATTGAGCTTCAAAGGTATCCCTTTCTTCTTTAGTTGAATCAGGATCTCTTCAGTCTTCAAAATCGGTAGGCATGTCGGGATGGAGAACAGACATAGGGTCGTCACCTATAGCAGGTTCCATAATTACGGGTAAAGCAGTGTGAATGGCATCATGAGGTTTGAGCTCGAGCTCGCACCCATCTGAGGTAAGGTTCCCAAGGAATGGAGTTCGGTGCCCCAAAGTCTTGGTGTCGGTCTTCTTTACCATGCCCCAAGCATGTATGAACCTTCGTCGGTAATTATGGAGATCGTGATTGTAGTCGAACACAACATCTTGGAGAAGCATATCATGTGGACCATCTCTTGAGCAAAACCAAGCGTAGAGCTAAGGAAGGGTTATAAGTAATACCTCCCTTATACCAAGGAGTGGTACATTGGGAATTCTCCACAACTCAATGAATGTGAAGTCCTTTTGAGAGAAAAGATTCCAACGGATATCGGAATGAGAGTGACATCAATCTTTGAGACCATCTCAACCTTTGTTCATTCTTCAAAGCGATGGAGGAAGGTGCGAAATAAACCACCTTGAAAGCAGTATACAACACATGAGAGTTCCTTGTTAGTAGTAGTGCAGTGTAGAGAATGCGAGGATGTCTCAAGTAAAGTAGGCACAAGATTGCGGGTAAGGAACAACTTGATGGCATTGATATCGATGAATTGATCCGAGTTAGGAAATAGAACCAAACCATAAATTAGCAAGGCCACAATGTTCTCAAATGCATGGAAACTCATAACTTTGAGGAATTCTCGGGCTTTCTTGATTAAGAACTTGGAAAGTAAACCCTTAACTCCACTTCTAGTTTCCCAATTGGCTTCATGTCTGAGCGCTTAAGGTGTAAAGGCGATGCAATGTCTTGAACTTAGGAACCTTTTCTAGACCGGTGAATGGCATTTGATCAAGAATAGGTATCCCAAGTAGCTTAGAGAACTCTTCTAAGGTAGGAACCAACTGATAATCTGGAAATGTAAAGCAATGGTGTTTCGGATCAAAGAACTGGAATAGGACATGCATCATATCTTCTTCAAACCGGAGATAACCAAATCAAGTAGATAACCATGTCTTTTGATGAACTGAGCATGGTCGGAATTTCGAAACCAATTCTTTGAGTTGAGAAGGGATACCCATGAAGTTGATTCGGATAGTCTTTCTAGAAGCCATAATCCTACAAAGCAGCAAAGATAAATCCTAGGTCCTTGAAATAGTTAGAAATGATATGCAATGCGAATGATGTCATGATATCATGTTTAGCACACACAAACAATTCACACAATGAGCCTAGGGTTAAGGCTTGCATGAGGTATAGGTGATTACCCTACCAAAGTTTGAGTTGGTTCATCTTGTCCTATAATAGTAACGGGTTCTAGGAATCTCATATCACGGATCTTTCTCGTAGGCGCTTATTTCAATCTGACGGCCAAGTGGTCGATCGAAAATGTCCCAAAGTCTAATCTAAATGAGTAGCATCGGTATCAACCAACCTCGGTCTACACAAAGCCGGCCATCTCACTACCTTCTAATGGCCAAGATGGGTCAATTAAGGTTCTAAAAGTTTAGTTAGCGCTTGATGACACCATGAAGCCAAATACTATCTTCAACTTGGGAATGAAGAGTATCGGGACAACCAAAGTGTCACGCTAACGTAGCCATCATGTTGACCGTTTAGTTATCGTCTAGCGGTCGCGATGATCTAATGCTACTTACCTAAAAGGAAACCGGATCGGGTGTAGGATCCCCAACAATATAGTACCCAAGCAACCCTTAAAGATAAAGCATACAAATCAAGCAGAAAGCATTAAATGTTATCTAGAAATCCCTAAGGCAATTCTCTCTTTTAGGGTGTGTCCCAGTAGTCGCCAGGTTACATGTCACGGTGAAGCCGACTTTGTAGGATTTTGTATCCAAATGTGCGGATAGCGAGTCGCCACCGACTTTTATTTTATCAATTAAGGGAAGGTAAAAGTAAGAAAAAGACCTTCGTTAGATTACGAGTTCGGGAGAATGGTTATGAAAAGGAAGGTATTAGCACCCTTTCCATCCGTGATTTATTCTGGGCTCTTAGTTGCTCTAGATCACTTTTAAAATTGTTTTACGTGTGTTTGACAAAATGTTTTGAAAAGGCATTTCGCTTTGACTTTGTAATGACTCATGTAGGAGTGTATACAAAGTGTTAGAAATGTTTCATTTTGAAAAAATTTGAACTTTGAAAAAGTGTGTGGTGTGAAAAGCATTTGGTTTAGAGCAAGCAACTAAAGACTTATTTACCCACTCGAATTGGTCGTTTTGTACTTCTCGTTCCTTTAGAATAGCGCTAGCCATACCATTAGTTAGTAGGTAGCTCCATTCGTTGGATGTAAGCGGGACATTCGAAGAGACATCGGATGGTCATAGAAAGCAACTTGTGGAAGTACCTAGCACATTCGAAGGACGATCATCATTTTCGTGGCGACAATCGAGGTCAAGATCATGTATTCGGAGGCGACATCGTGGGTCTTATGATCTTTGTATCGAAGGGACTATGATGACTTGTTTGGAAGGCAGCGGTGCTAGAATACCTCTACGTTCGAGGGACATGACCATTTGAATTGAAGGCATCGAGAGAATTACCCTAAGGGGTGCGTGTGTGAAAGAAGTGTGTTGAATTCAGAATATATTATCTTGAAGATTAGTGTGAGCTATGTCCAATTATTATCTTGCCATACACGCCTAATTACTAGCAATTGATAAGGGTGCGGAAAGTAAAATGCGGATGTAAAGGCGGAAATGTAAAGGTGCGGAAAGATAAACCTACGCTATTACAAGGCTTTGGGGAAGATACATAATTTAAAATGCGGAAAATAAAACCCTAAATTAAACTATTACAACCCATGAACAATTACATTATTGGGAAAAAATAGAATGATGAAAAGAAAAGCGTCCGAATCGGACAACACGTGAAAGAATAAGAGATCGGAAAATATGATGAAATCGAAATAAGAGAAAAGTTAGAAAAATGCAAGTTTTAATATGAGAAAATTACTACATCTGGAAATAAGATAAATAAGTTAAAATAATTTTTGGGATTTTTGGCAAAGTTTTAATAATTAAAATGCAATTAAAATGAATTAAATGCAAAATTAAAAATAAAATAAATATGCATGCAAAAATTATATTTTAAATTTATTAAATTAAATAAACATTTTATGAAAATAATGTAAAAAGAAAAATGTTTTTGTAATTTTAATGAGAATAAAATCATGAAAACAATTAAAATAATATGCAAAATATTGAAATATGGAAAATATGAAAATAATGAACTTGGAAAAAAATAGCAAAAGCTGGTCTCGGTGTGGATCGAACTCGGGACATGATGCTCAAACTTTGAAAACCAGCGTGACCAATGAGCCAAGTGTGTCAATGTTTGGAAGCGGAATGATTTGAAAATAACATCGCCTCTTGATCTCCTCCATTCGCGCCATCGGTCATCTTCAACCTTTTGAATTTTCAAAATCCGTCGGCCTTCCTTGACGCTATATCCTTCAGCTAATATCAAAAATGCAACAGCATAATATAAATTACGTTTGAAACCATGGTTCGATTCCTCGGTCATCCAGGTTTAATGGTATAGGTCTTGTTGGCCAATTTTCTGTATAGAAACTCTAATTCGATACGAAACCTAATCATGGCATAACACGATTTAGGCCATGGAAATCTAATTGGCCCGACTTGCAAACTCGATTCAAACACAAACCAACAATCAAAACAAGTTAATAATGCATGAATATTGATAATCGAATTTGGAAAAATAAGAACAAACGAAAGCGGGATTGCTTGATTCTTGATGGTTTTGGACGATGTAAAGTCTGGATCGACTCTGGAGACCTCAAGAATGTAATGGACGGCTTGGAATGGGTTGAATCGAAGCAAAACTCGGGTTACAGTTGCTTCAAACACACGTTTTGAACTTTGGAATAGGGTTTGTAGAGCAATTTTTCGTCCTTGCAATTGAGATGCATCAAGTATATATCTTTGGATGGATTTGGGATTAATTTGGAAAGAATTAATCAATATTCAATGGAAATCAAATTTGATATTCTCATGAAATCAAATTTTCAAACTTTGTCAATTTCAATCCATCTTGCCAAATTTGATCTAATTTGAAATTCTTTGGCATTTATGGGTTGATTGGATCACAAGAAAGCAATAAAATCAATCTTCAATTAATTTTGATTTTATAATTTATTTTAAGATTTAATTTGCATTTAAATGAATAAATTACAAATTAAATAGAAAAATAAATCAAAAATTCGTGGCATTGGGCTTGGACATTCCTAATTGTATGAGGAACAAGTTAGGATGAAGAAAAAGTAGGCCCATTTGCAAAAGATTTGATTTTTTGAAGTATCTCTCTTTGTGCATTCTTTCAAAATTGCCCAACTTGTGGATGATGTAACTTGCTCAATTTTCCACATTTTGAGTGTTCTTGGACTTTTGGAAGCTCTAAGAGTCCTCTAAACAATGTCTTTGGTTTCATCTCAATTGGAGTTACCATGCTCAATATATCTTCAAATCAAAAAGTTGACTTCTTTGTTGACTTTGAAAATGACCTGTAATGTTTTGAGCTATACCTCTCAAATGAAGCATTTTTCGGACATTCTTGTGAGACATGAAGTTGTAGAGAATTGAATTTCCTTCAAAATGAGCTTTGGTGGGAAAATTTCTGAGAAAGTATGAGAAAGTTATGATCGAGTCAAAGTTGATTGACTTTTCACCTAGAAACCCTAATTTAGAAAGTTTGACTTTTGAGCAAATCTTGAGTTTTCTTGATGAATCATGATCAACGCTTGATCAAATGATGAATGTAACTTCAAAATGAGGATGTTGACCAAAAATTATGAAGTTTGACTGTATGTTGACCACAGTTGACTTTTTGTCCAATACACCCGATTTTCAACCATCTGAGCAATTGCCTGAGGAACCTTGACTTGTGAGGCTTGAAACTTGACATGGAGAATCTTTGAAGCATATGAGGAGGCATGAAGACCCTTGGGGATGTTGGAAATCCATCTTGACTTGGGAGATACCAAACCTAGTTTGGGTTGATTGTCTAGGAGAGTTTGTCGATCGACTCTTGAGGAATCCTTGAGCATAGATGTATGAAATCTTTTGAGAAGATGGAGGCAAATTTTGGGGTATGACAATACTACCTTAGCAAAAAGTTTACCGTGAAACAAGATACTCGCAGCTCGAGAAAACTTGCAGCGCTTTGGCTTGAACGCCACTAAGGCGGTATGTTGACTCACACTACCTTGTTGATTTCCAAGATAATGGCTCCAATCTCAACAATAAAATGATCAAGAACTCTGCGAGTTCAAGATCAAGCATCACAATTCTTCTCCATATCGGCCTAAGATGAATGGCGCGGTGGAAGCCGCCAACAAGAACATTAAGAAGATCATACGGAAGATGCGGTGACTTACAAAGATTGGCATAAGATGTTACCATGGTTATCGCACTCTGCCGACGAACATCCACAGGGCAACCTTCTCTCTCGTATACGGTATGGAAGCCGTCTTACCCATCGAGTTCGGATACCCTCAGAGTCCTCCAAGGCGAGAGTTAGGTGAAGGCGATTGGGTTCGAGACGCGCCGACAGTTAACTTGATCGATGAGAAGCGACTCGCATCCACGCCATGGACAGTTATCGAAGCGAATGATCGGGCATTTAACAAGAAGGTCAAGCACCGAGTCTACCAAGTCGGTGACCTAGTAGTCAAGCGCATCATTCTTCCACAAGGTGATCCGAGGCGGATGGACTCCCACCTCGAGGGACCATTTGTAGTCAAGGCAGTATTTTTCGGAGCTATGATACTTAGCACCATGGATGGTGAAGACTTCCCACACCACATTAGCAGACATAGTCAAAAATACTACGCATAAAGAGACCCGCTAGGTCGGCGAACCTAGGCAAAAATAAGGGCATCTGGTGAACCAAAGGTTCGGGCAAAATAAAGGATATATACAAAACATGTACACCAGTCGAAAACACGAAAAGCGGCTTGGGCAAAAAGGTATCGGTGGTGAAAACCCGAAAGGCGGTCTAGGCAAAGTTAGGGACTTAAGCGCGACTATGTCTCTTCGGATCGCTGCTTCCGACTACTATCGGCATTCAAGATTCAAATGGCGAAGATCAATTCACTCACTTTCTCGTGACAAGGAGATGAGATAGTTGAAATATATAGTACTAGCATAGTTGGAACTTAACGAGATTGTTTCGCATAGCTTTTACCTTTCTTGTGTACAAACTACTTGGCCATCGCCACATTGCAAATAAGCGAGATCTTTCTCTTTACAATTTTCAACTGTTGTCGTTTGCAATAAGTCCAACGTTTGCTTTGAATGATTATATGCATTTGACAATAAGAATCTAATCACAAACATACGAAAAGTGAAGCGTGCAAAAGTGCTTACTACGGGTTCGGGAATTGAGATGACGACGAGTCACCAAATAGTCCCCGAGCATGATCCCCACAAAGGTGTCACTCACACACACCTTCCCCGGAGTATACATCGATCTCAAGTAACATTTCATCCCCGAGATATTTATCCCGTGGACATCTCTCGATCCTTCCTTTTCCCCAGCGGTATCGGACTCGAAACTTGGTCGGATAGTGCATCGGAGGAACCTACATCTTCATTCCCAGCGGAGATTACAGCAGTTCTGACGGTCTCTTAACAACCATCATATTCTCCAGTGAGATCTACACTCGGAATCCCGATAAAGTGCTTCCTAAATTTCCTCAGGATCTACATACAAGGTCCCCAGCGGATCGCCTCCCGGACTCTCCTCAGCGGGGTCTATGAAATCTCCAACAAGAGCTTCTCAAATCTCTACCTTCCTCAACAATATCTAGGCCCAAGACTTGGTCGAGATAGTGCATCGGAGGAATCCGGTTTCTTTCTTCTCCTTCAAGCGGGGACTTCCACCTCGATTCCCCAGCGGGGTCGAAATCTTCAAGCAGGCATCCGCATCTTCTTCAAGATGGATATGTTTTGAAATATCACAACATTCATCATTCATACATTTCTCATAAAGTCATAATTCATGCATGTCATTCATATACCTTTGTCATGCATCATACTTTGCATAAAACTAACAAATATTCTATCAAAGTTTCTCTTGTTTTCTCCAAAACGGTAACAATCACTACGGCAAAGCAGGTCCGAGGATTAAGCCCGAACCGATGGGAAAACTATCGAAAGACCGCCCTTGGTTGTCCTCCGACGGAGTCGAGGATTAAGCCCGAATCGGCGGAAAACTATCTGAAAGACCGCCTCGGTTATCCTCCGATAGCAGACAATGGATCAACACCGATGCACGAGAAGCTATCCACATTTTGCCAACTACAATCTCCCTCGAGTAATCGACACGAAGATTTATTAGACCTCTTCCTATTATCAACAACTATAGAGTCTAGCGTCGACTCGGTTGCCTTGGATGGCATCTTAAGCCCATCTCCGACTACTTGTCAACATTTCTTCACTTTCGAATCTGCATATATGGTTAAAATCAATACGGACCAATAACTTCATTCAAAGAGAACACGAAGTCTAACGTCGACTCCCTCGGATGGCATCTTAAGCCCATCTCCATACTCTTTCGAAACATCTCTGAGCCTAGCGTCGGCTCACTTTCAAGCACTCCTCCTATCAATAATCCAGGCACAGCGTCGGCTCACTCCCACATCGATCTTTCGGATGGCATCTTAAGCCCATCCCCATCATTTCTCCTATCAATAATCTCGAGTCTAGCGTCGACTCATTTACCGGCTTCTCCAAGCGGCATCATGGCGGTTCCGCATCATCGACCAACCGCGAGTGCAAATTTTGGTGTACTCGGTGTTCAATCATCTTCTACCTCCGGTCACGAAGAAACATGTCAATCTAACCCTTCCAGCACAAGAAGATTGAGCAGGGGCGGTCATACCCCAAAATTTTCCCTCCATCTTCTCAAAGATCTCATACATCTATGCTCGAGGATTCCTCGAGAGTTGATCGGACAAACTCTCTCTAGACAATCAACCCAAACTAGGGTTTGGTATCTCTCAAGTCAAGATGAGCTTCCAACATCTCCAATGGCCTTCATGCCTCCTCATATGCTTCAAAGATTCTCCATGTCAAGTTTCAAGCTTCCAAGTCAAGTTTCCTGAGACAATTGCTCGGATGGTTGAGAATCGGTTGTATTGGACAAAAAGTCAACTGTGGTCAACATACGAGTCAAACTTCATAATTTTTGGTCAACATCCTCATTTTGAAGTTACATTCATCATTTGATCAAGGGTTGATCATGATTCATCAAGAAAACTCAAGATTTGCTCAAAGTCAAACTTTCTAAATTAGGGTTTCTAGGTGAAAAGTCAACTGAACTTTGGTGATCATAACTTTCTCATACTTTCTCGAAATTTTCCACCACCTCTTGTTTTGAAGGAAATTCAATTCTCTAAAACTTCATGTCTCACAAGAATGTCAAAAATGCTTCATTTGAGAGGTATAGCTCAAAACATTACAGTCATTTTCAAAGTCAACAAAAGTCAACTTTTGATTGGAAGATATATTGAGAATGGTAACTCCAATTGATATGAGACCAAAGACATTGTTTAGAGGACTCTTAGAGCTTTCAAAAGTCCAAGAACACTCAAAATGTGGAAAATTGAGCAAGTTACACCATCCACAAGTTGGCAATTTTGAAAGAATGCACAAAGAGATACTTCAAAAATCAAATCTTTTGCAAATGGGCCTACTTTTCTTCATCCAAACTTATTCCTCATGCAAGTAGGAATGGCCAAGCCCAATGCCACGATTTTCTATTTTATTTTCCTATTTAATTTGGAATTTATTCATTTAAATACAAATTAATTTGAAAATAAAGTATAAAATCAAAATTAATTGAAAGATTGATTTTTATTGCTTGTGATCCAATTAACCCACAAATGCCAGCAATTTCGAAATTGAATCAAATATGGGAAGATTAGATTGAAATTGGACCAAAGTTTGAAAATTTGATTTCATGAAAAAATCAAAATTGATTTCCATTGATTATTGATCAATTCTTTCCAAAATCAATCCCAAATCCATCCATCATATATACTTGATGCATATCAATCACAAGAGGACGGAAAAATTGCTCAGAAACCCTATTCCCAAACTCAAAAAAATCGTGACCTACAAGCTATTGGCAATCTTATTTCCAGTAGTTCTCAAGCAATTCTGAGGATTCCATTGCATTCCTTGGCATCTCCAGAGTCGATCCAGATACTTACTTCACTCAAAACCATCCAGAATCAAGGAATCACGAATCGGTTTGTTCATACTTTTTTCAAAATCGTGTTTCATTATTCATGCATTATTAACAAGTTTTGATGTTTGTTTCATGCTTAGAACAAAGTTTGCAAGCGATCTGGGCAGGTTAATTGCATTTCCATGGCCTGAAACGTAATATGCCATAACTAGGGTTCTTGAGCTCGATTTAGGGCTTGGCTTATTAGGAAAAATTGGACCACGAGACTAATACCATTGCATTCGGAATGACCTGAGGAATCGATCCATGGTCTTAGAATTTATTTATATTATGTTTGCTTGATTTTTGAATTAGCCAGGGACATAGCGTCGAATAACAGCCGACGCTAGCTTCAAATATTCAAATGCAGGACGATGAAGCTTGTGCGATTGAGGAAGCAGAGCGACATACATCTTTGTTTCATTCGATCCGGTTTCAAGCGCGATGCACACATGGCGTAGTGGTAAAGGCGCTCACTGTTGCCAGATGCCCTCAAGGGTCATGGGTTCGAATCCGGCCAGGGCATGTTTTGCTTCTTTTTTCACAAACTTCATTATTTTCATATTTTCCAATTTCTAATATTTTTGCATACTATTTTAATTAATTTTCACATTTTATTTCTGCATTAAAAAATTACCAAAAACATTTTTTCTTTTTACATTATTTTCATAAAAATGTTTATTTAAATTAATAAGTTTAAATATATAATTTTTGCATGCATATTTATTTTATTTATATTTTTGCATTTAATTCACTTTTAATTGCATTTTAATTATTAAATCTTTTCTAAAAAATCCCAAAAAATTATTTTAGCCTATTTATCTTATTTCCAGCATATAATAATTTTCTCATATTAAATTTTTGCATTTTTTCTAACATTTTCTCTTATTTCGTTTTCATCATATTTCCGATTTTCTTATTCTTATAGTTGATCAGATTAGACGATTTTCTCTTTATCATTTTATTATTTTATTTTCCAATAATGTAATTGCTCATGGGATGTAATAGTTTAATTTAGGACTTTATTTTCCGCATTTTAAATTATGTATACGCCCCAAGCCATGTAATAATAGGTTTTACTTTCCGCACATTTACATTTCATTTACATTCCGCCCTTATCAATTGCTAGTAATTAGGCGTGTATGGCAAGATAATAATTGGACATAGCTCACATTAATCTTTAAAATAATATATTAAAAACAACACACTTCTCTCACACATGCCCCTTAGGGTAATTCTCTCTCGTTGCCTTCACAATTCAAATGGTCATGTCCCTCGAGCGTAGAGGTATTCTAGGGTGCCTTCCAAACAAATCATCATAGTCCTTGATACAAAGATCATAAGACCCACGATGTCGCCTCCGAATACATGATCTTGACCCTCGATTGTCGCCTACAAAAATGATGATAGTCCTTCGATGTGCTAGGATACCTCCTACAGTTGCTTTCTATGACCATCCGATGTCCCGAATGTCCGCTTACATCCAGCGAATGGAGCTACCTACTAACTTCTGGTATGGCTAGCTATTCTAAAGGAATGTGAAGTACAACAAAATGACCAATTAAGGTGGGTAAATAAGTCTTTTAGTTGCTCGCTCTACCAAATGCTTTCCACACCACACACTTTTTTCAAAGTTCAAATTCTTTTCAAAACGAAACATTTCCGAACACCTTGTATACACTCCTACATGAGTCATTACAAAGTCAAAGCGAAATGCCTTTTCAAAACATTTTTGTCAAACACACAGAAAGCAATTTAAAAAAGTGATCTAGAGCAACTAAGAGCCCGTAGATAACTACGGATGGAAAGGGGTGCTAATACCTTCCCTTTTCATAACCATTCTCCCGAACTCAGAATCTAACGAAGGTCTTTTTCTTTTACTTTTACCTTCCCTTAATTGGATAAAAATAAAAGTCGGTGGCGGCTCTTGCTATCCGCACATTTGGATACAAAAATCATACAAAGTCAGTTCACCGTATCACAGGTAATAATAAAATAAACAGAAAATAAAATTTTAATTGCAGAGCAATAAAATTTCAATTGAACTATAATCAACTCGGTATTTTGGCAATCCCCGGCAACGGCGCCAAAAACTTGATCGGAAAAATAGTAATTGTGCTATTTTTACCGATGTAGTAATAATGGGATTTACCCCAAGTATCGATCTCGAGGATTGCGTAGGAAATACTGAGTTAGATGATTTATTCAATTGAACAAAAACAATAGTTTTAAGATTGAGTGGAATTAATCCTTGCAGAAAGTAAATTTGCGTAAGATAAAAATTGACTTTTTGTTTGACTAAAGTATGCTAGGGTGAGTGTATAATTTGTCATGTAACAACCTTCACTCTTTGATTTATTCAACAAGTTCATCATCCTCAATTATCGATTCTCAATATTATTTTATCCTAATTCCTTAGTGGCAAAACTTTTAACCTTCTTTCCTAATTTCAATTTCCATTTAAATTAGTAGAGAGGTTAAGCATGCAATTACCAAGAACTATTATGGTTAGAAAAGGATTACCCTAGACCTAGGTGAAATCCTTAATAATATCATTATTTAGAAAACCTTAACACGACCGTCCGGCTCTACTCTGTTAAAATAGTGAAATCCTATGGTCTCATAGGTTCAAACTACGAATTAATCTAAATAATGAAATTGATGCATAATGAACTCAAATGTTGACTAAAATAGAGAGATCAGTATTCTTAACATAACAAATTAGGGACACCCCTCTAGAATTGGGGAGTTTAGCCTCTTATAGTATTCAAAAGTAGCATAATCAAAATATTAGATAAAGACATTACAATAGATTAGGTCTTGATCTTGATTGCTCTCGGCATGAAGAGTTATTTGTTCCCAAAACTGTTGAATCTTCACTCTTATATCGTGAATTATTCTCTCCGGTAGCAAAATTCCTCTTCTCCTTCTCAAAATAAGGTTTATATAGTGTTAGATCATTCCCAAGAAATACTAAATGTCCAAACCACCCTTAAAGACCTAAAACACTATAAAATAGCAAAAATCACAATTCTCAGCGTCGTGGCTGACACGGGCCGTGTTTGATGACACGGGCACCCGTGTCGGACTCTCTCGTACTTTACCCGACTTCAAAGCGGCACCGTGTCGACCTCTGTTCCTTCTCAAAACTACTTTTTGCACCATTTTGACACGGTCGTGTCCCGTGACCGGTGGTCGTGTCGGGACCTCTGTAGCCTCAAATACTCGATTTTGCACTTCTTTTGCCCGATTTGTCATGTTTTATTCTTGACCCTAAAACACTTAAACACACAACCAAAGCATAAAATGCGGTAAAGTGGCATATAACACTAAACAAATAAAAGAAACGATAACAAAGTTCAATGCTAAATATCTGTGTAGAAACCACCGATCAGCACCTCTATGGGATAATCCTAACAAATCTTCTATTGATTCCATATTAATTTCAGGATTGCATTGTTACATTAATGTCTTGAAAGCATTTTGCAATCTATCAATCTTATCTTCAAAATCATGCCTTAATGTAGAGACTTCTTCATCGTGTACTTTTTTCAAAGCATTGATCTCAGACTTTTGCTTTAAGGAAGTTTTTGTTATGTTTCTCCCATAACAACGTACCCTACCAGAATGCTCCTTTCCAAAAATAGCTTCAAATGCCTCTGTATCACTTTCCTCATTTTCAACCGTCTCTTGAAGTTGGGACTAGTAAAAATTACAATAAATATGAACTACTATTATAAACAATATTTTTCAAATATACTTAGTAAACATATTTTATTGTAACATTAAATTTTGACATACAATTATTTTCTCAGTTTCTGCTAGGAGTGGTAAAAAGAGTCGCCGCCTTAAGGCCGTAAAAAAAAGCGGGCAAGCCCGTCAAGTGTAATAGGCATTAAAATCAGGCGCGCCCGCCAATATAGCGAGTTGGCGGACGGCGGGCTTGCCCGCCTATTTTTTTAAAAAAAAATTTCTTCATTTTTTTAATATATTAATGGATCTTTTTACATTTCAAATAGATTTTTCACTTTCTTTAGAATATTTTTTGTAAAGCATATTTTAAGAAATTTTACTTAAAAATATTGCATATATTCACATATAAATGTATAAAATAAAATTATTAAAATTGGAATTACTAGAATTAACTAAAAAGGGAGGAACTTAAGGTCAGACAGTTGAGCGAATAGGTGCAGCGAGTTTAAGGTGGGCGGAGGGCTTTGGCAAGGCAAGCTTAGGCGGGCGGCGAGCTTTGGCGGCAAGCTTTAGCGGCGGTCTCAAAATCCCAACTCAACTCATTGTTTTTGGTAGGTGCGTGGACCGACCAGACGAGCCACGATCCGTTTACCACCCTAGTTTACGCATCCATCTCTATTCCTTTGGTTCTCAAAAATATTTTAGGGAACATTTATAAGGTTTTGTGAGAATTATTGGGGCACAAAAATTGTTGCCAGAACTTTTTTTAGGCTACAATTTACACATATAGCCTAAAAACGTGTTGCCAGAGACAATAAATGTCGTAGTGTCTCATTTGTTGAGTAAGCTTTTTTTGTAGGTTAAATTTTTTTGTTGATTTAGGTTTTAGATTTGTATTGATGTTGTTGGGACTTTATTTTTAGTGTTGTGAGTATGATTCCAATAGAATTTTTTATAGAATTATGTGTATTTAGTGTAAATGTATTTAGAGACATGATAATCTAGTTTTTAGATAATTTAGTTCTTATGAAGAGAAAAAATCAAGTCAATATTGAGGAGACAACAAATATAGATTGTGAGTAAGCTTGTGAGGATGAAATAAGTTTTTGATAAAAGTACAATCAGAGACGACCCCTTGTTGCTTAAGGCTATTTGAGGGATTTAGAGTTTTTTTTTATTATGGTGATAGCTCGCCCCCGTAGAGTATTGAGAAGCTTTCAATCTAGTGTTTATTTGAAAGCATGGATCCTTTCTCAATTATGAGGTTGGGGGTATTTATAGAAGATTCCTTATAAGGCAGTTTCCTTCATTCACGATTAGAAACATGGGAGTAATGGAAGATTCATTCTTCCTAAAATTGTGAGGAGAAGATCTTTCTTTGACTAATGTTTTATACACCACATAATCCCATATTTTATAATTAAAATGAACAATATCAAATCAACTTTAGGCAACCAAGCCCAATCGGGCATTGAGCCCAATTAAATGATCAAGCGCAATTGATGCATCCACAAGTGCACAAAATTATCAGTAATATAAAGATTGTCGAATCCACAAATACCAACCTATTGTAATCTATTGTAGTTTATAAATCTAAGGCTAATGAATAATTCGTTAAGGAAACTAAGACTAAAACAAAGACTAAAATAGGATTTAGGAAATATATTTGAAAAGAGAGGTGCGAATGTGGATTTTATGTGCCTAAGGGACTCTATAACTCATCAACGTTAATTTACTGATTATATTGTATTCAAATGAAAATACCATTTTAAAGCCTTTATCTCACACTCTTGCGCTAATGAATTAAGATAACCACTCTCTCTAAGCCCTATTATCATCCTTCGATGAACCTTAGTTTGTTCTTCACTCTAGTGTCAAAACAATGTTAAGTAATATCACACTCTCGTGAAAATCTATTTAAATTAAACTTGGAACAGAATCCAAAACATAATTTATGATAAACTTACGATAATTTCATTATCGAGTTCTGTTAGAAATGAAGATCTTCACATCTTGGACTTAAAAGCATTTAGTTAGACATGTGATAGATTACAAGAAAAATAAACATGGTAAACATAATTAGGGACAACATGATTAACAATTATGAAAGCGGGACAACTGTAATAGTAAAGCGATATATTAAGGAACCTGTAAACGCATAAAATAAATGAGACTTGAATTGAGACAAAACTGGAATTAATTTCTATTAACAATGACAAGATTATTAAACCAAGCATGTTACACATATGATAGGCCTAAACACTAATGATAGAGTAGTTCCTCGATGTGAGGAACTATTCATTTACAATGGTGACTTCTACCTAAAACTATGAATAGCGCTTCCATAAACTTGGACACCGAAAATGGCGAGGTCCTATATATGAGAGAAATATCTTAATAACTTCTTTAGGTCGTGTCAGCTAGTGGAGGAAAAATCAAAATATAAACAACTGCCCAAAACTGCAGAACTGATGCAACTAGTACTACGAAGAAATGACGAACGCCATTCGCCATTGCCTCCTTCATTAAAGACATTGCATTTCTAAGGGATGGCGAACACCATCTGCCTATGACGAACACCTTATCAACAGAATGATCCATTTCTTGCTCTTTTGCTTCACTACGCAAAACACGAGTTTTGGCAGCACTACATAGACAGCGCTTATGCCAAAGCGCTACTATAGCTATCCAGAAAAAAAAAATTTAATACTTTAGACATCGCTTATTATAAGCGCTGCTATAGGCCTTATCAAAGGCAGCGCTTTTTGCCCTATTTGCTATAGGGTTTCAGAAAAATAAAAAATAATATAAGCGCTGCTAAAGGTGTTTTCTTGGAAGCGCTGCTAAAGCTTTAAGCTTAGACAGCGCTTTCCAGAAGCGCTGTTAAAGGTATCACTCTAAAAGCTGCTAAAGGTCGAGCCTAAAGCGGCTAAAGGTAATACCTTTAGCAGCGCTTTTAGAAAGCGTTGTCTTTTGTTAATTAAAATTTTTCTTAAACCCCTAAATTGAAAATCATTCTTCCAGAATCTGTTTTCACGAAACCCAGACATATACTGTTCATCTTCTTCTCCACGAACTCCTTCCGTCCTCCGTATTCCTCCTTCCGTCCATCCTCTATCACTCACAAACTCCGTCCGTCCAACCCTAGAATCGGTCCTCTTCATCTTCTTCTCCAACTCGTACGAAACGAAACCCAACCATCTTCTTCTTCTTGAAATCGCTCCTCTCAACAGTGTTCCGATAGTTGATTCCAAGCTTTTCTTCTTCTCGTCGATAACAACAACAGGTCAGTTATTTTCCGGTTTTCTTCTTCTTGTAAAAATTAATACTGATAGGTTGTATAGGCTGTTCTGGTTGCTTATTTTCCGGCTGTTCTGATAGGTTGTTCTGTTTCCACCATTTGCATTCTGTTGATTCCATTTGCTTATGGTTTTGGTACCATTTTCAATGTTAGTTCCCTTTCTTGTTTAGGCTGAGGAGCAGATACTTTAGTTATTAGTAATGAAAATATTAATGAGAGAAATGTTGAACTTTTTTATGGTAGGGTTACACTGTTACATTACAGTACAGAAGCAAGAAGTTACCAATGACAGGGATGTTGTGTTGTAGGGTTATTGTTTTTTGAACATTCTGACTTAATAAATATGTGGTTGCTTATGGACATGCTCTAGAAATTAGTTTATAAATCATTACAGTATTGTAGGTGTAATGTAGTTTTGCAGTCTACAAGTATGCTAGGAAAGTTCATTTAGTCATTACCATTTTCAGTAAGAAACTCATAGGAATCCATGCTTGGCAAGAATAAAACTTAGTTATCTTAAAAATTTATGAAAATAAACTCAAAACACCTTAAAAAAATAATGCTGTAAAACAAGTATTGCTCAAACACCAATGAAAAGGAACACAAAATTAATTTATAAAGAAATTCTTATAAGGTAACCGAATAAAATGATAAAATATATTTTCAAATACATTGTATAAGAATTCAGAATCTGGAACAAGTCAAAAACTAAGAATTTTTAATACTTTTATATATATTTGATTGCATGTCAAACATTTAGCTATAAACATTTAAATTGAATTTTGTTGAGTTGTATATTGTCACTTTTAGGATTATAAAGTGTTTAGTTTTAGTGTGTGCTGTGAGAAAAACATGGCTTCTAGTGATGATGATGACGATAGAGTGAAGAAGCTTAGATTTGTTGGTAAAAATCTATCCAAAAACTTGACGTTTTCTTTTGATCAGTTTCTTCAATTGTTTGATGTAATGTATCTTATTTCTACTTATTACTTATATCTATCTTTCTATTTTATATAAGAAACGAATGAAGACCAATTCAACACAATTCATAACAAAAAAATCAAATAGAAAGATATAAATATTAGATACATTACAGTCCAGAAGAATTGTGTTTGGATTCCGTTGATATTCCAATAACTCATGTTTTGTTTGTTATTGATAGATTCCAATTCTATTGAGTATAATTGTATCGCCTATTTTAACAAGATATTTAACATGGTTATGGTTAGTAAATCATAGTTGTTATTTTTATAATATTTTATAATATTTTAATTTAATTGTATGTTAAATATCACTGATTGTGATACATAGATTATGTAAAATAATTTATATTAACAGTACATAATCATTAATCTCATTAAAATAATTGGTTAAATAGGATATTTAGTTTAAGCGTTTATTTTAAAATTCAAATTCAAGTTTTGAATTTAGCCTAAAGTGTTGGAATTTGAAAAATTGCTTTCGGTTCTCTTAAATGTGATTTTCCTAATTAGTGTTTTTGTTTAACTTACGTAATAGTTAAAACCATGGATAAAAAATGGATGTGTGCCGATCGATTGTCAACAGAGTACGAGAATGGGGTATTAGAGTTCATTAAGTTTCTTGATCACCGAAGACCGAATAGAATGAAATGTCCTTGCTTGGGTTGTTGTTATGTGGGTCGGGTTGACGCAGATGGATTGAAATCGCATTTACTGATGCGTGGAATTGATTGAAGTTATACGTGTTGGATATTTCATGGTGAGAAAAGCATCGAGAATGTTGAACCGGGGGTGAAAAGTAATGCGACCTATGTTTCAGATGACAATGCCACGGATACATATGATTGTGATCGAGTCGAAGAGATTGCGGAGAAAGCTTGATAAAGATTAAATTCACAAGATTGTGCGGTATTAAAATTGTACAACTTAAAGGCGTGCAGCGGATGGTCGGATAAAAGTTTCACGCGAGTTATTAGGCCGTTTGAGAGATATGCTTCACGAGGATAATGGTCTTCCTAATCGAACCTACGAGGCCAAAAATGTTGTGCTCTATTGGCATGAGCTATGAAAAGATACATGCATGTCTAAATGATTGCATTTTGTTTGAAAGCGAATATGCATCGTTGAATGAATGCCCTAAGTGCGGTTTATCTCGATATAAGAAAAATTATCTCCAATGAAAGTCTTATGGTATTTTCCTATTATTCCGAGATTTAGATGCATGTTTCGTAGTGAAACCGATGCTAGACACTTGACTTGGCATGCAGATGAAAGAATTATCGATGGAAAGTTTCGACATCCGGCAGATGCACCCCAGTGGAAGAAAATTGATAATGATTATCCTGATTTTGGAGGAGAAACAAGAAACCTTCGCTTGGCATTATCTACGGATGGAATGAACCCGCATGGTCTTCAAAGTATCTCACATTCCACATGGCCCGTGATTCTTATGATTTATAACCTACCTCCATGGCTATGTATGAAGTGCAAGTACATGATGTTGTCTATGTTAATTTCTGGGCCTAAACAACCAGGGAATGACATAGATGTATACTTGAAACCTTTAATCGAAGATTTGAAGATTTTGTGGGAGAACGGAGTGGAGGTTTATGATGGATATAGGAAAAGAAATTTCAATTTAAGGGCGATGTTGTTTGGCACAATTAACGATTTTCCAGCATATGGAAATTTATCCGGGTATAGCATTAAAGGTGAAAAAGCGTGTCCTGTCTCTGAAGATGGAACCGATACCATGTGATTGAAACTTTGTCAGAAGAATGTCTTTATCGGTCATCGTAGATTCTTAAATTCTAAACATCAATATCGTGGATGGAGAAAAGCGTTCAATGGAGATACCGAACAATGTAGAGCTCCGCCTGGATTGACAGGTGATCAAATTTTTGAAAAGGTGAAAGATGTGAGTATTCAGTTTGGCAAACCTTTTGCACATAAAATTTTCACAGGTGGGTGGAAGAAGAGGTCAATTTTTTTTGAATTGCCATATTGGAAATCTTTGTACGTAAGACATTTTCTTGATGTTATGCATATTGAAAAAAATGTATTTGAAAGTGTTATTGGTACGTTACTCAATATAAAAGGAAAGTCTAAGGATGGCCTTAAAGCAAGGGAGGACATGGTAGAGATGGGAATAAGAACTGAATTAGGACCCGTGAAGAAAGGAAGGCGCATATCTACCACTGCTGCTTATACTCTATCCAGGAAGGAAAAGAAAATATTGTGTAAGTTTCGAGTGAAGTTAAAGTTCCGAAGGTTACTCCTCAAACATTAGAAGACTCGTGTCCACGAAAGACCTCAAGTTAAAGAGTTTGAAGACACATGATTGCCATGTCATAATGGAACATTTTCTACCAATAGGTATACATTCTATTTTGCGAGAAAAAGTAAGCGCTATAACTAAATTGTGTTTTTCTTGGTCAATTTGTAGTAAGGTGATCGATCCGAGATCATACCATTACAAAAAAAATAGTTACTTTGTGTGACCTTGAAATGTATTTTCCTCCATCGCTTTTGACATTATGGTACATCTTGTTGTTCATCTTGTGAAAGAGACACAATTGTGTGGATCAGCTTATATGAGATGGATGTACCCTGTTGAACGTTACATGAAAATATTAAAAGGGTACGTGAAAAATCGAAGTCGTCCAGAGTGTTGTATCGTTGAGCGATATGTTGTTGAAGAAGCGGTTGAGTTTTGTACTGAATTTTTGTTCAATGTGCAATCCATTGGACTCCCCAAGTCTCATTTTTTCGGAAAAAAAGAAGGTAAAAAATTAATTGGAAATGAAATTGTGACAGTATCAAGGGATGAACGGGATCAAGTGCATTTGTATGTTCTGCATAATGACAATGAGGTTGAGCCGTTTGTTGAAATGCACAAGGCTATACTCCGAGGTGAGAATCAAATTAGAAATGAAAATTGGATAGTACGAGAGCACAATCAAAGTTTTATACAATGGTTTAAGGATCATATATATTCAAAGTTTCATTCAGATCCCGCTTCAATATTAGACAGGTTGAGATGTTTGGCATATGGTCCAAGTTCGATTGTGTTCTCTTATAGAGGATACGTAATTAATGGATACACATTTTATACCAAAGAACAAGATGAGAAAAGTACTATGCAAAATAGTGGTGTTACGGTTGTAGCTGAAGCAATGCACATTTCTAGTATGAAGGACTTAAACCTCAAATATGAAAATCTGTCATATTTTGGGGTTATCAATCACATTTGGGTGTTTGATTACGAGAATTTTCAGATTCCTATCTTCGATTGCAAGTGGGTACATAGTAGTGGCATACGAATGGATAAGTCAGGGTTTTTGCAAGTGGATCTTAATAGGGTGGGGTATAAAGATGAGCCTTTTATTCTAGCCTCTCAAGCTAAACAAGTGTTCTATGTCATAGACCCGAAGAGTACGAAATGGTCTATAGTGCTTCTATCTAACAAAGTGATTGATGATAAAAGTGTAGATCAAGGTGATGTTGATGTTGAGAATGAGTCGTATATTAGAAACGATCGAGATGAAAATACTACGGATGAAACATATATTAGAAAAGATCATGATGAGGGAATTTGGATCAATCCCTCCGTCTTCTTAAGAGACAAGTAATTCAAAATCCAACCAAAAAAAGAAAGAGATGTTAGTGAAAGAGGTAATATATATTCCTCCATTCTTGTTAACACTTAGCAAACTTCTAATAAATGATATATTTTTCATTTTATATACTCAATTGATATTTTTCGTTTTATATACTCAATAGATATTTGGAATTATATATTTGGAATTAAATATTTGTCATTAGATACTAATGTTTTTGTTGATTACAGGTTAGATGGCTAGTAACGAGCACCCACACGATGATTCAATTAATGATGGAGACAATGATGGAGGAAAATCCATAAGGAGTGGAAAAAGAAATTAAAAGAGGAAAAACTATTATGAAGAATATCATTCGTGATAGAGATAGAGGTATTAAATACGATGTGCATTGGAGTCCAACTGGCCAATTAATTGAGCCTAACGGTTCTAAATTGACAAGTTACATTGGTACAATTGTAAGGAGAGAAATACCAATAACTTGTGATGAGTGGAGAGATGATACGCTGGATGATGCTAAAAACAAAATCTAGAGTGAGATACAGGTACTTTTAATTATGTCTTTAAATTACGATTATGTACTTTAAATTATGTCTTTAAATTACGATTATGTACTTTAAATTACTTATACTAACGCACTTTGTGTATGTTTTTTGTAGAGGTCTTTCAACATTGATGACACAAAAAAAGATTATTGTCTTGGATTGGCTGGCAAAATACTAAGAGGGTTTAGAACATATTTAAACAGAAAATATCTTAGAGATGCCGAAAATTTTTGTGTAATGCAGCGTCAACGAGAATATGCAGATGTGATTTCACTTAAAGAATGAGATGTTTTTAAAGACAAACGGAAAACCCCAGAATTTAAGAGTGTAAGTGACGTAAATCGTCAAAGAGCATCATCTCCGGAATATCCATACAAAAAGGGACGTTTGGGATATGCACGACTAGAACAAAAAATAGTAAGTATTTACAAATTGCAATGATATACTTGTTCATCAAGAGTTATAACTAAGCTTATTTTTTGTGTTAATGTGTAGTTTAAAGAGGAGAATAGTTCTGAAACATCTCTTCCGGAGCATGTTTTGTGGAAGGCTGCCCGTGTGGGTAAGGATGGAGTTCTTAAAGAAGAAGTACAAGAAATTTTTGAAAAATGCGTAAGTATAACATTAATTCTAATTAAATCAAAATTTTATTAACATATAATATTCATGTTTTTCCAATATTCATATGCATTTCAGGAGATTTTGTCACAGTCTACATCTCCACCAGATGATTGCAGGAGCATACTTAGTCGAGCATTAGATGTTCGTGAGTATTTTGGTCGGGTGAGGGGTAAAGGACATGGGGTTACTCCAAGCTCCTTGAAAAAGAACAACCCAAAGACAAAATCTGCTAGCAATAAAGAACTGCAGGCAAGGTTGGATGCATTAGAAGCTGAAGTTCTTGAATTGAGGAAGGAAAAAGTAAGACGGTACCAATCAGAAAGGGAATCTTTGGGTGTTAAAGAAACTAGTGACATAGCTAGTGTCAATTGTGCGCTTAAACCAAGTATTCCCGAGGTAATTTCATATATTATTTAATTAGTGTAATTTATTTAACTGACATATATACACATTAACGATGTCATATTTATTATTGATTTTAGGGCATTTCACTTTGTCAACTCTTTTTAGAGATACCAACTTATTGCATGGTTGGCAAGGGAAAAGTCCATAACACTCAGGGAGAAGTACTTCATCATAAACCGCTCCCTTCTGGATATTTGAAAGTGTCAATTGATATTGCTTTAGAGGAGGGTAAGCTATTACCAATCCTAGATGAAGTTTCGGATGCAACATTGGTGGGAGAGGCAATAGGAGCGTTTGTTGCATGGCCGTCAAGACTCGTTCGCATAGATGATGAGGTATAATTAAAACCGTTATGAACCTTTTAGTACTCAAATTTTTTATGTTCGTTTTACTTAAATTTTTTTGCATGGTAATGTTAGACTCCTACAAAATCCAAACCAAAAGATAAAGGGATTACACGGCCAATGGAGTCAGTGGCATCACAAAAACAGGTACAACACAATTATATGATATTTATGCTTAGATAATGTTAATTTGTCATCCTATACTTGACCACTCTAATTTTATGATATTTAGATTATTCCTGCCAAAGAGATTGAAGTTGTAAGTAGGGGTAAAGAGCCTGTAATTAGCAACATTCCCACAGAAATAAAGAGTGTTGCTAAGAGGACCGGTGCTAAAAAGAAAACTACTTCACAGTATAGGTCGTGCCTTCGGACATTTATAAGCTTCACAACTATTTAAGGTGGTACTTCTCTTGTACCCCTGGATGAAGGGATTTATGGTTCTCAAGGCATGACAGCAATTGGTATGGAGGATTTGGAACAAGTTTTTGGACACTTGACATTAGGCATGGCTGTTATCGATACATACATCAGGTATACTCCAACCAACTTTGTTTAATTAATTGCAGAATTTATTTACTCATTTCAATGAATAATTAATGTTAATGATGTTTTTATTTAAGGTTTACGTGTGACAAGTTGATTAGCGTGGATTGGAGTCATTCGCTTTCATAAAAAAATTAAAAAAAAAAAAAGCGGCGCTAAAGGGGAATAGACGGCTTTTAAAAGCATCTCTAGTTCAACATTAAAAGCGTCTAAAGTGTAAGCGCTAAAGGGGTACCTTTAGCGCATTGCTAAAGGGGTACCTATAGCAGCGCTTTTGAAATTACATAAGTGCTGTCTATATCTTTAGCAGCGGAGGTTTTAGCAACGCTTTTAAGCGCTGTTAAAGCCCTAAAAAAGCGATGTCTATTCCCTTATTTGGCATAGTGCTTCCTTACTTGTATTCTCGCATATTTGTTCAATAATTGAGTTATATCTAGAATACAAACAAAATAATACATAAAAGTAATTAAACATTACCAAATAGAATAAGTATCATGTGAATCAGGTCTAAAATACGGTACATTTATGTGTTATCAGCACTCGAGCACCTGAGTCTAACCTTGTTGCACTTAGCCCATTTTTTCACCACGAATTGTCTTTTATGGACCAATAAAATTTTCTTAATACACATGAGAAGAAAGGGATGAATAAGAAGAATATGGAAAATATGAAAACAAGAAATAAGAATGATAAAGGTGGTCAATGTATCAACCACATTATATTTCGATAAGTATATTTAGGGTTTAATAATGGATTTGGATTTTAAATTAAGCCAACAATATTTTTTTTAAAATTTTAGACTATTGAATTTTAATGGCATTGGTCATTCTAGATCAAAATAGAAAAAAATATTTGTAATGGTCAAAAAGTACAAGTACACAATAAGTTGGTAAAGGCTTGCCCACGACGGTGCAAAGCCCTGTATGATGGTGTTTTTATGTAATTTGGGAGTCCTACTCGTGTGAGGTGATAGGCTTTATAGATGACCGATATTGTTGAGAGAAAATGTATGGTTATAATCGTGTATTGTGAATTTAGTAAGCTCTATCCTATTTAGGGTGCAAGGAATGACCCTTACTCCCCTTGGAAGGAAGAATGTTTATAGAGGCCCTTTGGACTTTGGATTTGAGTCCATTTTTGTGGCGTCATACACCATTTTTTTTTATCAAGGGGATTATTGACCACTTATATTTCAAGAGTTATTGGAGACTCCCTCTTTTTTTAATCACACGTTAGGGAAACCTCTAGATGGATCTCTGAGTTATCGCCTTATTGGAATGATTCCCAGGAGATGACACCATTATTTAGTATTTTCACAAATATAACACTATATAATCCCTCAACAACAATGACTTTTCTAAGGGAAAAGTAACTTTAAACACATTGTCGTTTAAAGTGTTCCCCTGGCCATATCAATGAACCCCTTAGTTGCAAACGACCATACTTGTGGGACGGGTCTCTCGGATAGAGTGCGTTCCTCGATAAAAAAGAATATATATTTTTGATATCTGGTTTAAAAATCATCGGTTATTTAAAACAATGAAGTAGCCACCTTATTTTATTTATTCTAAAAGAATGGGGAAATCTAGATAAAATCCACGAATAAAGGATAAAACGGTCAACGAGACCAAAAGGTGTTGATTTGGGAGTCAGTTATGCATGGGGGAGGTATTAGTACCCTCACATCCATCGTACTCAATAGAAACCATTTAGTTCATGTGTGTTTAAGGATTTGTTAACTTCTAAGTTTAAAATAGGAGATAAAGAAAGAATAAAATGTTTTTATTATTTTGCTCGCCTTTAGTCGTGAACTTAGTGCCTACGTACTCCCTCGTGCAATGGGAAAGTCGAGCACCGTAGTTCGGCTAGAAAATGATTTTTTGTTGATTGATGTTTAATTAAAAGACAATTCATCATTTTTTTAAAGGAGAAGACTCGTCTAAACGCCCACAAGGTATGATAAAGAATAAAGGACTACACACCAACACGAAGGAGGGTTTGAGAACGCCTCTAATACTCAAGTGGAGAAGTCGAAAACGATGGGGATAAAGGGAGAACATCTCAATTATAAATGAATCATGTCTAATCTTGAAAAAGGTTTTAAAGGTAAAAGGTGCTCGGACGCACAAAAAGGCTTGAATGAGTTAAGATTGATTTTAAATGGGTGAAAAGTATTGAAACATTAGGCTATCATCTAATGATTCAAATACTAGAACTGGATGAGTGGACTCATCCAATCGTCTATCATCCCAAAACTTTATTTTGAAATCAATGAAGTGAAACAGGGTTTACATTTATTAAGTGTTTCGAGTGAATAAAAGTATTTAGCTTATTGAGCTATCATCCAATAACCTAAAGACTTTAAATTTGATTAAACCGTCGGGCTATCATCCAACAACTTAACCAAATGTCACTCAAGTTTTTTTATGCGGATAGAAGTATTTAGCTTATTGGGCTATCATCCAACAACCTAAAGATTTCGAATTTATTTAAATTTGTGGGCCATCATCCAATGATTGAAACAAACATCATCCGAGTTTTTTGTGAAAACATTTTTGAAAACAACTCGACGTTGGATCGAGGTTTGAGAAGAAAACTCGATATTGGATCGAGTTTAAGAGTTTATTGAAAGTGTTTTAAATGATTGGTGAATGGAGAAAGAATGAATCGATTTATGATTAACCAAGCCACAAGACTTAATCGATCTCGAGAGAATAGCCAAGCCTACTCTCTACTATGAAACCCTAATAAAAATGAGAACTTGGTATGTGGATCAAGGGACGAGAGATAAAGGAGAAGCAAAATAATTGTGAATAACATAATAGTAAATAAATCGATAAAGCCCGTACAAGGTGACCCATACACAAGCATAGAGCAATTAAAAATAAGTGTACTAGCAAAGTGGGCTACTCTACTAAGATGACTAACTAGAACAATTAATCGAAATAGACTCATTGTAAGAAGGGCCAAGATCAGGCGTACATGTGTGGTCATTGTGGTGCTTCTAAGCTTTGTCGACTTACGGGTTTAAAATGATTCACAATTGAATATTAGTTTAAAAATGATTTTTTTTTGTTTGTGTAAGTGACAATTAAATAAATTATAAAGTAAATGCAAGCTAAATAATTATTACAAGTTTTTGGGGAGAGGGATACATTAATTACAAATGGTAATTAAAAATAAAAATAAAATAGAAAGCGATAAATTAATTACAATCCAACAAGGGAGCGAGATACAATTTTCCGAATGGGGAAGAAAAATAAAATAAAGAGAAGAATCTATTAATTGAACATCGATTAAATTAATTAATCAAGTTAAGAAAAATAGATTAGTAAACTATTCTATTTTAATTAGCAAACATCAATTAATTAAAACGATGTAGAAGTAATAGATTAAAGTGAAAATAGAAAGTAGAATTAGAGATGAAATTGAATCGGAAACTTGAGTAACTAATAGCTTACACAATAACAAACAAGTTAGTATTTACAATGTATAAAAATCAAAATGAAATAGAATGAATGATGTACATGAACAAATGAAGAATTAAAAATTTTATTATTCAAATATTTTGATTAACAAATGAACTAAAAATCCAAGAAGTTCAAGCTATTATTCAATTCAAGTTTGAAACATGGAAAATTGGCACTAAAGCACGCTAAGATTAAATCGAATAAATCCAGGCAACCACTACATGATCTTAACAATGCTTCCTAATATTCAATTGATTAAACAAAAATCGGGAAGCCACTAATTAACCAATTTTTCTCATGATAAACGATTTTCTCGCTCAAATTCACACAAAGGAAACAATATATTGCCCTCAATAGTTTCTCAGTCAGATTTATACGCGAATAAACACGACATTATCGTCACCTTCATCGAAACTAACCAAACATCGACAATCACAACCAATGAAAATCAACAAAAGTGGAGCCATTATCGATTAAACTTCGCATTCGAACTTGAATTGTATCCAAATCTCTTTCAAACAAAAGGAACATTTGCAACTATAGAAAACCAACAACTATCCTCATAGTTTCACGGTTCGTTTCTATGCGAATAAACAAATAAACAACATCACCTTCATTGAAACTAACACAATTATCACAAAGAATTAAGAACAAAACAAAACACACTAACAATATCATCTTATTCCAACATAGTTACACAAAATTTAACATGGATTCAACAGAAACCACGTATTTGAAACCCAAACAGGATTAGCACCTTCAAGGATGACAACACGCATTCTCAATTAAAATGAAACAACGTATCTTTCAACTTAACAGGACAACACAATCGAACCGTCACTTTCACATGTACACACATTATTTACATACTAGTTATTTCCTTTATCACAAATTATCAAAGCTAACAGTAAATCACTCTATCAGAATATTCAACAACTTTCACAAGATTCTTGACAGTCAATATAGTTGAAGAAATAACAATTTACCGAAACGTAGAGATGTATCCGAGCAATTGAAGCTGCTGCTTGCCTTCAAACTGAAATAGATGAAGTTGTTCCGGACAGCTTACGGGTTACTGCTTGCGGAGAGATACGGCGGTTGTATGATGTTGTTTGCATTGATGGAACAGATACGGTGAGGTGAAGATGGATGTTGATATAGAGGATGATGGAGCTGCTGGTTGCGTGAAAGTATGAGAAATTCGCTGGCTGTGAATGGCTCGGAACAGACGGAGGGTGTAGATGGTTGTTGAAGATGACTAGGGCGGTGGAAGTATGAAGGGGTTGTATCGATGAATAGAGAGGAGATGGTTGGAGGAGAAGATGGAAGAGGTCACAGAGAGAATGATGGTGTTGGTGGTTTGATGGACAGTGAATGGTAGAAGGTGAAACAGATCGGAAGGAAGGTGTGGGTAGTGATGATTTGTGAGGTAGAAAGTTGAAAATGAGAGGTTCGAAGGGTGTGATGAAGGGTAGGCGATGGAGGAATGAAGAGGAGGTTTCAGAAGTGGAGAAGATAAAGAGGTGAGGTTTGTTGTAGATATGAGATTTGCGTTTTCTTGTTTATAACAACAACTTTCTATCACTTTAGGTATTATAAAATGACCAAACAAACTCTCTCGTGAGATATTTTAAATTATAAAAGAAAATAAACTAAACAAAATTTTTATATAATTATTTTCTAATAATAAACTAAATTATGATAGAACTACAAAAATAATTTTTCCTATACAATTTATTTTATAAAATTGTAATAAATTAAATAAGAAAACTATATAGACAATTTCTTTTATCAAATGTTAATAAAAAAATGGACTTTAAATATAAATTGCCTAAAAGTAAAAGAGAAAATATATTTGGATGAAAAACTTAAAACAAAAATAAAAGTAAAATGCACGTAAAAGACAGATATGCGTGAAAATAAAATATGATATAAATAATGCGAGTGATAATATTCGGGATAAAATTTAAGGTACAACAATATTAACAAATGACTAAGTCCTTCATCTAGGGGCAAGTTTCTCCGTTGAAGGAAATCATTTTGTCATGGACCTAAACATATGAGTTAGTCGTTAGATGTCTCCTTGTTTAACTAAGAAATGTCAACCATGGATGCCAATCAATCATCGTGTGTTTGTGTTTAAATTTATTTAATGTAATCAATTACGGCCTATTTTTCTAGACCTTGAAAGTTAGTGGCACGTCTTAGAACATGTTGATTTTTTCTAAAAACCTGATATGATTTATAGAGTGAGTTTTCTACGATTTCCATTATAAAAGATTTTCTGAGCTGTTCACCCTCATCATCTCATCGTCGTGACCTTTTTCTAGGCATGAATCTTTTTTTTTTATTTTTTATAGTTAATTTCAAAAATATGTTTTGAGATGAGGTATTTAGGATAAATTTAGGGCTTTAGGTCAATGGCCCATTTTCTAACAATTATAACAGTGATGGTGATTTTATACTGTCTTATTGTTTTTTTAATGTTGGCAACTTTGAATCTAGTTACAATTCTATAGAACAAATTCGTCTTTTCCAATCATGGGCGGAAGTTTCTTCTTTAGAGGATGAAGACCAAGTCATTCTGGAGATTTTCTTGTCGTTGGAGAGGATGAACATGTCTGGCTTCTCCAAGCATCTGTACTTCTACTTTTAACTCTCTTTCATCAAATACATGGAAGTTATTTTCCCCCGCTCACATTTTTCTGGGGAGATCTTAAGAGTTCTTAATATCTCCCTCTCAATTGTTTCCCAATATCTGGGGTTATATTTGATAACATGTAAAATGCACTATTTAATTAGCTCAATTCACACTTGTTTTAGAGTAAATTCATGCACTTTTGTGGTTTTATGTTGGTAATGTGTTTCAAGTATTGATGAAAAAACGACAAAATAATCCAAGTTTTCTATTGTCATGACGAGAACAACCCGATCATGACAGTCATCATTCCCAGATGCACCTAGATCATCAGCCACTCAAGTCAACAAAATAAGAAAAGCAAGTCAAAGTATCATGATGAGATGACAGTTAACCTAGCTGACGCTCATGATGATATTGATGACTAGAAAATTGAACCAGTCATCACAAATATTTTTTCCCACTCCTTCACTTACTCCACTTCTGTTTCTCAGTCCACATCAGTTGCAAATTGAATTTTACACTATAAATAGGCCACTAGTTTACAATTTTTATCATCCAAGCTTTTTTAGAGCCATAAATTTACTTGTAAATGCACTTGTACCTCACATTGAAGTGTTCTTGCACACATTAGATCTACACTTGGAGCCTTATTTTTATTGTTTATGTTGTACTTTCAATACAAGTCAATGCTATTTTATTCCTTCTATTTACATTATTGATGTTTCAATTGAAATTATGTACCAGATCAAAGTCTCCATATGTAACAGTTTTAATATATGCAAGTTTCAATTTTCATTTGTACTTCAGGTTGTTATTTCTTTACTACTACTTTAATAATGTTTTGTTTAATAATATGTTTTTGATTCATTGCATTCAACATGTCTGAGTAAACTGTTAAGTCTGGAATGTAAGGACCAACACACCGACAAGATTTCGTAAAGTGCAAGCATAATAAAATTGTAACGATAATATTTTCTAGTTTTTCAAAATTCTATTTTTAATGCTGAAATTTACAATAAAAGTAGAAATTCTGACATATTGGTTTCGGCTCGAAAGAGAAAAAACGTATCTAACTAAAGTAAATTCAGATTTTAATTTTTAAAAACAGTAAAAGCGCTTTTTAAATTATTTAAGAAATTAATTTTCAAATGGGATTTTAAACTAGTAAATCGTATCACGCGAAAGCAGGTGTTGATGAGTTTAAATTCCGTTAACAGAAATACGAAAGCTGATGGGGCCTTTATATTAACTTTTCTACTAAAAATATTGTTCTTATCAAAATAAGATGCAGCAATTTACATGAGTAACAATTGTAGATGCAAATCACATTCCGATCTCTCGTTGTTAAACTTGAATTAAATCGGTACTTTTTCAATTATGCGCAAACAAACTACCGTGTTGCCTAAGATAAACACATTAAGCATAGATAAAGGTCATTAGTGATTGGTCTATGTGGGATCGATAATCTTTTAAACTAAAATTAATAAAGTTATGGATTTAGAGCTCTATCAAATTTTTGGCGCTGTTGTCGGGGACCAATTTCATAGATCCATTATTACATCGTATAGACTAATGCATTTTTCATGTTTTAATTAATTTCCCCCTCATATTGTTGTATGTGGAGAACCTGTAGCACCGGGATCCTATATGAACCAATCAATAAAATCGAGCGCTGCCTACGTGTTAGGCAACACCTTCAACGAATTCAACAAGAAATGATGGAAATCGATAACCTCTCACTCAAGGATTTCTCCATCCCTTTTCAAGACGAACCTTACTTAAGTATTTTTAATCCTAAACTCTAACTGCTGTAGACAGTGCAGCATATTCAATTCCTTGGTAACACGTCGAAGGGTCAGAAGTACTTATATGTCCTTGTGCAGCTCGATGATACACTCAAAAGTAATGGTACCAACCCTGAAGCCATTAGATTGAATCTATTACCATTCTCCATAAGGGATAGAGCCTGAGTTTGGCTACAGTTCCTACCATGAAATCGTAACCACGGGAATACGGCCTCTTCATCAGGTGGTTGATGGGAAGATTATTCCTCTGGATTCCCTCCTAGTAGGGAAAACGAAGAATTGTACACCAAAGGGAATCCGATTGGCGGGGAAGATGACCGTGAGGAGAAGTTTTAGTTTATTTTCTTGGGTTCGCATTCTTGTATTTTTTGTAACTTTTTTACAAAGGGCTCTGCCAGATGCTTTTTGGTTGGGCCAGTGTGCTCGTACGTTTTGTGAACGTAAGTGAACGGTTATATAAAATAGTAAAAAGATCAAACTGTTCGCGTTAAAAAGTGACGCGCTAGGGAATCGAATCGGAATTCGGATCCTCTGGCTCGAAACGATTTACTCTTTTGATTTTTTTATAAAGATGCCGCGAGCATCAAGCTTTATTATTTTCAACACAAGAAATTATGATTATGAAAAAGGGGAAAGCTGCTAATACCCTCAATTGATTTTGATATGCGTAACGACTAGCGCAAACTAGACATAACGCATTGGGGAGATTCCGGGTAAGGGGGTTTGTTATATAAAGGGAATAGATGGAGCACCCTAAATATATATAGTTATCTATAGCTTTATATATGAATACGTTTGATATGTTTGTGTGTTTTAATTGCTACTTCTATGATTGGAAAAGTTTCTCCTTTGGGATTTTAAGAAGGATAGATTATATGGGATCCTAGGTTTTGTTATTATTGTGCTCGCAAAGATCTTTGGATCTTCTGCATACATATCCCCTAGTGGGAATCAGAGCATTTGTAGCTCGGATCTAAAGGGATCTATAGTTTGTTTGGTTTGAGGGAGAAAGAAATTTGCTCGGCAAGGATGAGACCTTGTGCCTGCGTATTCTCAAAAGGAAGTTGAGAAAGTCAGAGCAATCGTAGTTCCCACTTATGCTAGTGGAAGCAACGGGATGTTATTAAGAGACACAGACGAATGTCATCTTAATGAAAAATGTATCTAATCTATTTTATCACATACATTTTGAAAGGTTGATTGATTAAAATCTTTCATCGTAAGTTATAGGTGTTTTGCTTGAGTGTACAAGCGTTACCACTTACATGTTTAAGAAAGATGTTTTGAAAAAGATGATTGAATCTTTTAATTGTAAGCATTGGGTGTTTTGCTTGAGTGTACAAGCGTTACCGCTTACAATTAAGAGATGTTTTTGTTTGAAAAGAGTTTGAAAAGTTTTTGATTGTATGTGATGTGATAGATGAGATTCTTCTTCCATAGAGATGATAAATGTCTAAATCTAGGAGAAATTGATTGGATTAAAGGGATGCTTTTAAGAAGCCCATGGGTCCTTGTATTGTAAGCCCAAGAGGAGGCATTTCGAGGGTCATCGAGGGTCATCGAGGGTCCTTGTATGAAGCTCAAGAGGAAGCTATAGGGTATGGCTGGCTTTGGCTTTAAAAGGGATTTCACCGAGAAACCATCCTTTTGGAATCAAGAGCAATTTCACCGAGAAATTATACTCTCAGGGTTCTATCTTAGCAGGTGATTCTTTGTATTAGAAGCCCAATAGGAGGTAAGAGATTTCTGTCTCTTTCATTGTATGATGCCCAAGAAAAGGCTAAACTCAACGAGGAGTTCTTTGAGCGAAGCCCAAGAGGAGGTCGACTCAACAGTGAGTGTTGTCTTATATGAAGCCTAGCGGAGGCTAAACTCAGTAAATGAGTTTTCTTATATGAAGCCTAAGAGGAGGATAAACTCAGATGAATGAGTTATCTTGTATAAAGCCCAATAGGAGGCTAAACTCTGCAGGGATGAGTTATCTTGTATAAAGCCCAAGAGGAGGCTAAACTGTGGGGAACCTATTGGTTAGACTAGTTGTTATGTTATAACTAGACAGTTATATAAACAAGTGTGTGTGTGTGTGATATGTATTCACAGGAGTTTATGAAGGAAATATAAACAATGCATGATGTTTATTTACAAGAGTTTATGAAGGAAATATAAACAAGTGTTTGTGAAACAAACGTTTAAAACGAGCGTAACTTGATTATTTACAAGTTTGAATTGTGTACAAGGATGTAAATATGTACACGAACGAGTATTTATGTACAGAGAGGGATGGATGTACATAGAAGGGTTGGGACTTACACCATAAGGGTGGCCCGTTGGTTTAAAAGCAGTTTCACCGGGAATAATGCTCCTTTCAAGACCAATGGTATTTAGTATATATACAATCGAAACGGAAACGAACGATCGAAGTTTTCCTGTATTTGAATATTTACAGAGGTATCTGTATTATGTACAGGTAAAAAAGTTGGTATGTATATGAAAAGAATTTGATATGTACAAAGAAATATGTATGTATATAAAGAATGTTGGGACTTACACCGTAAGGGAGGCCCATGATCGGTTAAGAATTTTGAGAGAAAACGAATTCGATTTTATCGTTTAATCGGATCGATCATGGAAAAAGATGCAAGTTTGATGAAAAGTTTTGAAGAATGTCATTTGAAAGTGTTTTTGAAATGTGAAATTTATTTATAAGAAGTTTTTGAAAAGAATCGGGCTTCGAAAGTTTGAAAAAATCACCTTTTAAGGTGTTTTGAAAAGTACTCAAAAGTGTCGTTTTCGGCTCGATCAAAATATAATCGGATGAAAGTTTTTCTGAAAATTTTTCACACTATCATAAAATAGGCACATTAATTGACAAGTGTACAAAAAATCACCTCAAAATGAGGAGTTTTGATTGGGTTTTGAAAAAGTCAAAGTTTGTAAAAAATATGAATGAAAAATTAAAAAGTTTGGCAAAAAGGTCCCAAGGCTACTCGAACCCGGGACCTGTTAGGCAAGGCATGGTATAAGTGACTTAAGAGTGAGCTGGCAACCGCTGGGGCGGCAATACATCCGTGTATTGTGATAAACCAACTAAATATATTTTAAATTGAATATTTGAATTCAAAAAACGCGCGCAGCTTTGTTCTTCATCTCCAATCCTTCAATCAATCTTCAAATCTTCGTTTCTTGATGAAATCAAAAGATGTAAACATCAATCTTGCTCGTTTCAAGCCCATGAACATGATGGTGTTCTTTAATTTCATTTATTTTAAGCCCAGCATGATTGAATTTCTGAAGAACACGAAGAACCCTAAAATTGAAAAATCTAATTGAAATCGTGTATGGTTGATGAATTGATCAATTGATTGAGGGTTATTGATCGTGGATAGTGCAGAAACAAAATGGCCAAGAGTTTTTTTGACTGGAATCAAGAAATCATAGAGTTCAAAGTTGATCTTCTTACCTGTTCAAGCTGAGATCGAAAATGGTGAAGGAGTGTTTCCAGTTGTGATTTTGTGATCCCTATAGCACCAACGGCTCTTGTGGAAGGTGTGAGGATGGTCTGCTTGTTCTGGAATAGTTTGGAATGTCCTGACCAAGTCGACCTGCATACAACTCAAAGTGAACCGGAAATCGTGGTTAGAGGTGTTACTGATTGTTGTTAATGGTGCATCATCTACATGATGTATGTTGATGATGTTTGGATGATCAAAACTCAAGTTGCTTGAGCCAAAGTCCAAATTCGAATGATAAAGGCGGTTTGGCAAGCTTATGAACATGAAATGCAAAACGATTTTCAGCAGCTTGTGTTGATTTTATGTTTCAAACAAGTTTCATATGGATATTAAAACATGTTAGACACCAAATTACTCAAAGTTTTCACAAGTTTTCAAAATGCAAGTTTTCTCAAATATCACTATGTTTCTTGAATTTTAAGAAAGAAGAGAAAACATGTTCTTGCATGGCTTTGGTGTGGTTTGAAATTGAAAACAAGACCTCTATTGTATAGGCCACAAGTTCGAAAATAAGTGAGAAAGTTTGGCTTTGGTAGTTTCAACTTGCCTTAGAGGGCAAGGAAGTCATTTTGCATTAAATGCAAAGGCTTCCTTTAACCATGGTTAAATCTTACCATGATCCTATCTCAATGTAATTACTCTCCCTCTGATCTTTATCAGTCCTATCTCACTTGGCAAGGTGGCATGCTTCTAGAAAGAAAGAAAATGCAAAATGACCTATAATTTTGAAAGTTTGTACTTGAAAATTATGGATTTTGGAGCTCTATGTTTCAAAATCAAAAGTGTGGCTAGACTCCATGGATTTGAGAGTTCTTGGACATTTTGGAAAGCTTGTTTCAAGGGCTACAACTTTCATGTTTTGAGTTTTTTCCAATTCAATGTAGAACTATGTGAAAAAATGCCATGAAGATTGGAAAAAGTACAAAATTTTAACACTTGAAAATTTTTCTAAGTGTTGAAAATTTTGACTTTTTGTTGACTTTTCCAAATTTCTTGATTTTTTATGATCATGATGGATCATTTGAAGTATTTTGATGATGGAAAAAGTTTTATCTTGAAAGAGTTGACCAAAAGTCAAAGTTTGACTTTTCAATGGAGATGAAATTTCATCAGATGATTCAGAAATTGACTGATGAAATCTGTGAACTTCCGTGATGTTTTGAATTGAAAATTAGGTCAACATGTTGTATCTAAGATGGGAAGATCAATCTCAACCAAAAAGTCATTCATTGATCGAAAATCGAGATTACTCATCCTCGATGAAAACCCTAATTGGTCGATCCTTGATAGATCCATGAGAAAAGTTGGATATCTGAAAATCAGAGGTTGATGATTTGATCAAGATAGATCAAATGAGGTGATTAAAACTCAAACCCTAATTGATTGCCTCTTGAATTAGATGAAAATTTTGTGAAACCCTAATTTTGACCTGTAGAATCCACACCCGATTAATTCTGTTCTGAACCGTTAATGATGAAGTGATGAAAATGTGAGGTGGTATATTAGGTCAAAAATTGGGGTATGACACAAACCCACATTGAGATGTATGATTATTAAGTTTTACATCAACAATGTTTATCTAAAGCAATAGCAAAACAGGTTTGTTTGATGCAATTTGATAAATAGAAAATAGTCATTTTTAAAAATAAGACATAGATTGCGATTACTACTCTAGACTTATCTCTGTTGAGAATAATTCATATCCAGAAGTTCTGAGGGGAGTCAGAAGTTCTGAGGGGAGTCAGAAGCTCTGATGCTCTGGTGCTGTCCAGAAGTTGATGTTCTGAAGGATGAGCTTCTAAAGGTAGTTTAGCCTCTGACTGTGGTCATGATTCTGAAGGTGATGATTCTGGACAAGGTCCAGAAGTTAACAAATATGGAACTTCTGGTGGAAGTTCTGAAGGTGATGGTTCTGGACAAGGTCCAGAAGTTAACAAAGGTGGAACTTCTGGTGAAAGTAAAACTTCTGAAGAAAGTCCAGAAAGAGATACGGTTCTAGAATCAGAATGAGATTCTGAACAAATAGGTTTTGAAGAAGTTCACAAGATGAAAGTGTGGCTGAATGCCATGAAAGAAGAACTTAAGACTTGGAAGTTAACTGAGCTTCCAAGGAAGAAGAAAGCCATCAACGTCATATGGGTGTTTAAGGTGAAGCTTAAGCCAAATGGATCAATTGGCAAGCACAAAGCAAGGCTAGTGGCCAGAGGTTTTCTTCAGAAACCTGGAGTAGATTATTTTGAGGTGTTCGCTCCTGTAGCTAGGCATGAAACAATCAGATTGGTGATTGCCTTAGTTGCGAATAGAAGTTGGCCGCTGATGCATTTGGATGTGAAGTCAGCATTTCTGAATGGTCTATTACAAGAGGAGGTATACATGTCACAAACTTCAGGCTTCGTGAAAAAGAATCAGGAAGGGATGATGTACAAGTTACACAAAGCTCTGTATGGATTGAAGCAAACACCCAGAGCTTGGAATCAGAAGATTGATTCATGTTTCAAGAAGCAAGGGTTTCAGAAATATGAGATGAAGTAGGGCGTGTATGTGAAACATTCTGGAAGCAATATGATTCTAGTGTGTCTTTATGTTGATGACATATTGCTTATGGGGAGTTGCAACCACAAGAAGAAACCTGCAGATATTCTGATGAAGGATGTCAAGACTGAACACCTTACTCGTTTGAGGGATGTAATTGGTGTTGTGGATTTTGATGGATATGAATTAAGGGATGGTGTTGAGAATAATTCATATCTAGAACTTCTGAGGGGAGTCAGAAGTTCTGATGTTCTGGTGCTGTCCAGAAGTTGATGTTCTGGTGCTGTTCAGAATTGGTGTTGTCCAGAAGATGAAAGTTCTGGTATTGGTCAAAAGTTGTTGAACTTTTGAGGTCGTGTCCAGAAGTGTTTAACTTCTGGTTCCTTATCTTAATTATTAAGTTTAGGTTTAAGGGTAGTTTAGTATTTGTTAGTTTGTATTGTTAGTAGTTTTTAGCTTGATCACCAAGATTAGATTTTTATTAGGGTTTATGGGCATATTTATTTTTGGGATTTTTTGTATATAAATATGTACTCTTATTTCATTAATAAACAACCATCCTTATTTTCATGCTCTTTTCATTATTCAATCGTTCCTTCTCTTTGTCTTTGTGCACCAACAATCCCGACAATTTATACAAAAAAAATAGATTACGAGGTTTACTTGAGAGTTTTCATAGAAAAAAATAGATAAAATTGTGCGTCTCCCACTTTCGTGGCGTGCACAATCTAAATGTTGGTTTCAGGACGGCTAACGACTTTCTCAATTGAGATCAAGTTGCTTTATTAGTGACGCCTCAAACTCAACCGTCTAACAATCTATTTTCAAACATTTAAACATATTCTTCCAAATCATACTCGTCTCCATGTTGTATTTGCTTTCGCAACTGAAAATATATTTCCAAACTATTTTTTTCCTCTTCTTTAACTGTTAAAATTTTTCTTCTACTCTTTCATAATTTCTATACTTAAATATATGGCATCTACTTCATATTTGATTTCACGCGTAACCGCTTTTGTTTTCATCTTACTTTTTTACATTCAAGAGTAAAAGTAATTTTTCTGGATTTTACTTAATTTTTAGAAAGCTATTTTTAAAATACTACGTTTGAAACGTTGAGAATACACTTCTGTTATAATGTGACTTTTGACGGTGACTCTTTGGTAGATGATACTATGAGAATGATATATATTTGAATAGGAGAGATATAAAATAAAAATGTAATCAAATATATCTCAAAATACACCTTACTTTTATAAAATTGATGGATGGTAAAAATATGTTAAATAGTTATAGGATTAAAGTATTTTACTAATTTCTTAAGCTGATTTTTTATTTAAAATTTAACGAGATGAATCAAATAAAATGAAAGGAATTTCCTTTTTAATACAATATCTTAAAGAATCGAATTTCTTAAATATTTCTTAATAAGTAAGAGTTGAATTCTATAAATTGTGGCATGTGTTAATTTTATATGAATCATTCTCTTTTATAATTAAGCATACAAGAGAAATATGAAGCATCTTATTACTGTTTTGATCATCGTTTTATGGATCCTTCCATACCCAAGTTCATCTTCTCGAATGTTGATTGAATCCTCTGTCATTGAAGCACATCAAGCATGGATGATCAAGTATGGAATCCATTATCCAAATAGCACTGAGATGGAGAAACGGTTACGAATCTTCAAAGAGGAATTAGAATACATTGACAACTTCAATAAGGCTGGTAACAAGAGTTATACAGTTGGTTTAAATCAATTTTCCGATTTAACTACCGAAGAGTTTATAGCTTCCCATACTGGATACAAAGATTCAAACCAAGGTTCTTACCCCAAAGCCGGATCATATCCAGTAGTTTACAACATCAGTGATGATGATCTTCCTACATCTTTTGATTGGAGAGAGAGAAATGCGGTTACCGATGTTAAGGATCAAGGAATATGTGGTAACTATTAACCCTATTGCTTAAGATTTTTTAGAAATTATTATTTTCATTTAATCAATTTTTGTATGTTATAGGTGGTTGCTGGGCATTTGCAGCTGTGGCAGCTGTGGAAGGTTATTGGAGTATACAAAAGGGAAGACTGTTGGACTTGTCAGAGCAACAATTAATTGATTGTGATAAGGTTAGCCACGGATGTATAAATGGTAGTATTGTTAGTGGCTTCAGTTCTATAATATTAAGCGACGGTATTCGTGAAGAATTTGAATATCCATACAAAGGAGCAAAACGGACATGTAAAAATGATGATGAGTTTGAAACTGAAGCTTTCATAAGTTGTTATAGAATTCTACAACCAAATAATGAACAAAATTTACGAAGAGTCGTGACAGAACAACCTGTGGCAGTTAATATTGCTATTGGGGATGAATTTAGAAGATACACAGGAGGGCTTTATTCCCGGAACATGTGGAACCGAAATAAATCATTCTGTTGCTATAGTTGGCTATGGTGTGAGTGAAAAAAGGTTAAAATATTGGTTGATTAAGAATTCTTATGGTAAATATTGGGGTGAGAATGGCTACATGAGGTTGCTAAGACAAGGTGATGGACCTGAAGGTCATTGTAGAATTGCTGCTCAGGCTGCTATTCCTTGTATTGGTGGGTAATTTCATATTTCGCTTTTAGTTTCTCTTTATAGTTTCTACTTTTTCCTTTAGTATTGAAATCCAACCTATGGTTTTCAAAGAAAAATATAACATTTTAATACTTATGATTTTAGAAATATTTGTATTGGTTGTTTATAAAGTGGTGATAGAATTGAAATCACGAAACATTATGATATAATCGTTTCTCTCTGATTACTTATTACATAATCTCTTTGAATTCCATATTTCATTTTAATTTCACATTTCTGTCTGCATAAAATAATTTTATTCACGATTCTTTATGTTTTAAATTTTTGTTGAATTTTAATTTTTGGATTCACCATAAAATAAATCTATGACAATATGAATAATAAATTACAATTTAATATGATTACGAATCAAACTCATCACCAAAATTCAATTGAAAACATATTTTAAGGAAAAAAATCTTTGATATCTTTTAAAATAATAATAATCCAATTAAAAATATTTTATTTTTATGAATTAATATATATAGTTATTTTAATTATAGACTACTTTGATAATATAAATTTATATATTAAATTTTAAATAACAAATGTAACCATAATTATTCATCAATTGAAAATAATTTTACTAAATATATTTTAAATTAGAAATTTCAAATTAATATGTAACTATAAAAAAACTTAAAATAACCGTATACTAATTCACAAAACTATTTATTGATAAGATTTATCGCTTAATAAATTATATAGTAATTAAAATCATCGATTAATAAATTATATATTAATTAAAAATATTAATAGATATACTTGTTGTATCCCAAAAATTGAAATTAATATAATTTAAATCTGCATTTTCATCTTATTATCATAATCATAATATTTATAAAAGGAAACAATACATATAGTTATATTAACATTTGTAATTAATGTATAATTATTTGAATTAATTTTTAGATGCAAAAATTATGATACAAATGCTTTTGATTAATATATAATTATATTAATTTTTTATGCCAAAATTAATGGATACAAAAAAAATGCCAATTTTTGAATGTCATAAATCATTGGAAAAAAAGAACCCCATAAATAGACTCTTGACACCAGTCTATGCTCTCTATATATTGATTTGTGGAACCAATGTTTCCTTCTGATTGGCACGTGCATAAGATTATTCAAAATTTTGTGCTATTCAGATCAATCCCTAGAATGTGTGCTCCATCAATATTGAGTATTCCATCCATATTGAGTATTACATAAACTCTAAAATTTGTGAAATAGAAAGTGCAAGCATATCTATTAGGAGAAGAGACGAGTGAACTAGAAAGTCTAGGCATATCTAATATTCAAAAGTACCTCTTTTACAAAAGAAACTGATCAAGCTTTATAATCTTCTTTGTCACACATAACATGCTCAGTTAAGGATAAGAAAAATACTCACTTGACCCTTAAGTATGGAGAAGATATGTGTGGTAGTGCACCTTAAGTATGGAGAAGATATGTGTGGTAGTGCACCGAGTTCTCTGCATCCAGAAATTCAAATACCATATATACAATATTTACAAGAGATGAATATTAACAAGCCCTGAAAAGTAGTCATTCCAATTCTTAGAAGCAATCAAGGAGAACCAAATAGGACCAAACTCATATCTCATTCTTTTTTTTTTCTTGGTTCAGGTCCACCCTCTTAGTCTTATTCTGATCGCCTCCTGCTTCTGTTTGGTGGTTACAATGCTCAACCTTAGACACATTACGAGAGTAGTTGTCACTCGAGTCCACAAGCATTGGGATGTAACATTCTCTCTGCCAATCATAGTTGTTTGTACAAAATCAAAGACAAATGAAATAAAGTAACATTAGTTTCATGAAGTATACAACGATTTTGTTAAATAGAGAGACTATATCAGCACTACGGTTTTAATATAAAGTGTTGTCAAATAGCAACTATCATCATTTTAGGGCTGCAATGTTACGGAGTTTGAACAAACTGATATTTCTATAATCCGCAATTTACAACAGCGAATCAACATATCAAATGTGAATTAAATAAATAATAAACCCAAACCTGAGTTCTATAGAAAAATAAGACAAGTGAGTAAAATCAAACAGTGAATCAAAACACAAACCTAGGATTAAGAAAAACACAAACTTTTCTTCAGCAGAATGTTTAAAAAACCAAACTTTATGTTAAAATTCAATACCCTCATCTTGGTTACAAACAAAATCTAAAAATGGATGCAAAAAATCAGAAAACCCAAAAAATCACTCACATCCATAGTTGGAGAGAGAAGAGGCGGAGACTTTGCAAACAGAAAGAATATGCCTTCTAGAGAAGGGTTGAAAGAACACGACCTCACCAAACCTGCTCAAGAGGTGGTCGAGCTGGAAACGCCAAAATGAGAACGATGTAAGGTGGTCGGTTGAAAACGAGCGTGGTCGAGCTGAAGATGTGGAAGAAGGGTCTAAAATTTCATCAAACGAGTAAAATTTATGGAACGGTACTCCGTTGAATTATTATTTATTTTTCTTCAAATTCCGTTGAATTGGAAAAGTGGATGAATAGGTATTCTTAGAATTTTATTTTTATATTTTATCATTTTATTAATAAAAAATATTAAAATTTCAAAAAAACTATATAATTCTCAAATTATTTCACCTAGTTTTTCATAATTTTTTTTTTATTTATAATATTTAAAAAATAATAATTTTGACTATGTTTTGGTCTTCAATAATATATATTTATATTATAGAATTTTAAAATTAGTATTTTAATTTATAAAAACAAATTAAAACAATATTATAGTATTTTGATAATATTAAAAAAACCATTTTTTAAAAATAAAACATACTTATCTTCAAAAATAAAATACCCCAATTTAGATTATATCTTTTATTTAAAATTTATGAATTTTTATGTGATTTATTTAATTCATAAATATTAATAATTTAGGAAAACGAAATGTTTACACTTGTTTTGACATATATACACCGTATTAGTATATAAAAACATACCAGTTTCCATTTTTATTAATTTACTTCACTTTGAATACCGTGCAACCAACAATTGGCTTTGGAGTTATGTACTGTGTAATAAGGTGTATGAAAAATAAGGTGCAATAATAGCACAACTCTAATTTAATTATTTAATTTTGTGTGGTTGGAAATAGGGTGTCAAACGGATTGGGCCCGTCGGTGTATGAAAAATAAGGTGCAAGAATAGCACAACTCTAATTTAATTATTTAATTTTGTGTGGTTGAAAATAGGGGTGGTAAAACGGATTGGGCCCGTCGGGTCGGTCCGTTGATCCACCATTTTTGGCGGTTTGGGCTGAAGTTTTTTATTAGATATCTTAGTTGGCATGTCCCGTCTAACCCGCTAAAAAATGGGTCGAAAGCGGAGGCGTGTTTTGCTTTCATGAACTTTTGTTTAAACTTTTTAATTTTTACTTTGAATTAAAACAACTTTAACTATAAAAATAACATTTTTCTCTTAGGATTATGTTGATTACATTGAATTTTAAATTATTATACAGACAAATTGAATATAAACTCAATATTATTTTTATAACTTTCTAATACATGTGTTGATTGGAAAATTTTGAAATAAAAGAACAATTGTATGACATGCAGAATCATTAAGTTTCAATACATTACCTCACATATTTTCTTTAGAAATAGATGTTGATGTTAAGAAAAGAAGAATTTGATTAGTGTATACATGTGACAAATTTATAATTTAACTATTATGAAAACAATCAATATAAGAGTCTACATGATGTAAACATTGAGAAAGTCGAGTGTTGATATTTTATGTACTACTATTTTATGCATTGCGATGTTTTATGTAGTGTAATTGTTATCATTGTTTATCTTGTGTAAAATCTTAATATCATTCTTTAGTAGTTAGTTTTTAAATAGGATTAGGATGATATTCATTGCTTAGTTTTTTTTTTTTTTTATATTGTGATTGAATTTATTGCGTTATTTTTTTGTTGTAATTGATCTTTTATGTATTTTATTTTTTGAATTATTTGGACCAACACATGTTGAAGTTCTATGTGTTGAAAAAAAAATTTTGTCGATTATTTGATGATAATTAAAAACATATAAATTATGTAGTGAATTAAATCTTAAAATAAAAATATATAAATTAGGACCGGCCCGCTAATCCACCAACTCGTTAGTAAACGCGGTGGACTTGATATTTGAATTCAAACACCTAAGTTAATCCGCTCCACCCCGCCCCACTTCTGGACGGGCTTAAATGGGGCGGACCACCCGCTTTGTCACTCCTAATTGAGAGTGTGTGAACATATGAGATAGAGGGGTGTGAAAGTAATTATAGATTAGTAGAGTAATTTAAAATTATTAGAATTATTTAATAATTAAAATAAAAATGATTTCTGTGATTTATTTAGTTAAAATAGGATAATAGAGAAATAAGGGGTAAAATTTGTATTTGAGAGAATAATGAGGACATAATCGAGAGTTAAATGAGTAAGTGAGGGTTTATGAGGAAAAGTATAATAAGAGATATTTTATAGTAGAAAAAGGAAAAATAAGAGAATAAGAGATTAATTGCATTATAGGTGAAAAAAGGAAGAAAAGAAAAAAAAGGCTATGAGACGGAGGTAAGCAGAGCATTCATCCAATTCTGACGTAAGAGTGGATAATAGTAGATATAGAGCTTTAGTTCTTTTTTATTGATATTGATTGTTATATGAGTATTGGTGACACTAGTGAAATTTTTAATGTAGATGTTGGGTATGTTATATTTTGAAATCATTGATGATGCTGTTTTAAATTGATTTGGTCATATGATTTAATTGATGTCAATATCTGACGAATAGTAAATTTGATGTTTTAATTATTAATATATGATTTAATTGATGTCATGTTTTAATTATTAATGTATGATTTAATTGATGTCGATATGTGACAAATAGTAAATTTAATGTTTTAATCATGAGATAATTGTCGGGTTTTAAATTCTGAGATCATAATTTTTGACAGAATTAAGATAGAAATCAGAGGTCTGAAAAGCGTTCAACGTTAAAAAGACATAAAAAAATTTATCTTAAATTAAAATTAATATAATTAAATTGTAATTAATAAATAACAAATATTATTTACACTTTATTTCATTCTATTATCACAATATTTAGAAGAAAACAATAAATATGGATATATATTGATGTTTCTAATTAATGTACAATTATTTGAATCATTTTTTTTTAATACAAAAATATAGATATAAATGCTTTTAATTTTTATATCTATTTCTATTATAAATCTATAAAAATGAAAGTACCTGGATTTTACCACAGACCCCAACCAAAAATTCCTATTTAGTCTATTTTTAAGGGTAATAAAGTAACTTTGTCAAATACTTGCACCACATTGATTTGAGTGATGTGTCACTCCCACATTTTTCTCCATTTTTAATTTTTTCTTTTTACAATTAACTCCATTTTCCCCATTTTTAATTTTTTTCTTTTTTACAATAAACAAACTAATTGGAATAATTACAATTACAACGTGATCATAACCCAACGAATTTCAATTTCTGGGAATACCAAACGTATTTCCCTTCCCCATGCCAATTCATTATCTTTCTCTTCATCAAAATTCAAATTGTAATGGAACACCAACAGCTTCTTCTTCCTTCAATGCTTCCCCACTCACTTATGTATAATCTCAATTGCTTCACACAAAAACCTAGAACACACCTCCCGACCGTCAGAACCGTTCAAGCAAGATGAATCGACTTTATCCGCCAAAGTGAAAAGCTTCATTCTCTTCAATCTCGTTCTCCGCAAATCACCCGATAACATGTATGTTCTTGATTCTCTCTTCAATTTCGCACTAAATTTTCGTTTTCCTTTTGTTTTGGTTTTGATAAATCGGTTGCAAATACACACAACGTCGTCGACAACCATCCATCTTCAACAAATCCTTGGCTGGAGAAAAATGGTATGTTTCGATCTCGATTTCATCTTTTGATGTCCCATGTTTCGCATAACCACTTATTTTGTAGTTTTTGTTATGTGTGATATAGTCTTTGGTGGAATATGAAGAATTTCGCATATTCTCGTGTAAAAATCAATGTCGATGGGAAAGAAGATAATGTTCTCACTATCTCAAAGTCATTTTGAAACCATTTTTGATGCGTCATTGTTAGTTTGGTTTTTGAGATCACGAGACTTGGTTAGAGGTAAGAAAAATTGCTCAAATCTCACTGTGGAACATGAAAAATTGCTCAAATCTCACCGTCTTGTGTTTTGTCATTTGTTTGAATTTACGTATTTTTGTGTTTAACTCTTTGTGAAGGTTTCTTATTAATTGAGACATTTGTGAATTTGATTATATTTAGGATTACATTGATGATGATGACTTGAATACTTAATTGTTCGGATGATAATCTTTGAGGAGATATTCAAGATTTTAAATTCGATTGTGAAGGTGTTAAACTTTGTTCATTATTGATGTTTGGTCATTGTTTTTCTTTAGATCTCGATGGATTGCATGAGAGTTTGGGACACAAACCATTCAAAGTGAAATATCTGATGGTGTGGCTTGAGATTTGAGTTCAAAATTTGACATTGTTGGTGGTGAGAACAAATCTGAAGGCAACTGTTCTAATTCAACTGATATTGAGACAGATTCAACAAATTGCACTCATGTTAAAGAGGAATTATACAAGTTGTTGGATGTTCTAATTCAAGCGATATTGAGATGATTGACAAATTGCACTCCTTAAAGAGGAATTATACAAGTTGTTGGAGATGATGATGAGGCGGTCAAGGATTACGAAAAATATCAAGATTGAGAAGGAATGAATAAGTTATTAGTCGAATCACATAAGTTTATCTTTGATGCATTACTTTTGTTTTGTCTACGATTTGAATTATGGATTTAAGTGGTTCTTAGCCCAAGTTTTCTTAATACATTTTGTCTTATGAATTTTTGATACATTTTGTCTTAATACATTTCATGTATTTCATTTTGTTTAATTTTACCTTTCATATTGTTCTTCTGTTCATTTCGTTTAATAATTACAAATGTAACTAATAAACAAATAATTTATACCGAAATGGTATTCCTTACGTCTTGGATGACACCTTAACAATATTCCTTATGCCTTGGATGAACTAATGGTTTAATGATTTACTTTAATTTTTTTTATAAGACAAAACTTAAAACATTTAGTGTAATATTTCTATAAGACAACACCTTTTGAAACGGTAAATCTATACAACCAAAAAAATCGTTTGCCCAAAATGAAACGGTAAATCTAATTTATTTTGAATCAAAATTTTAATTCTCATTTGTTGTGAAATTTGAATAAAAATACTATTTTGTATTGATTTTTTTTTTAATTACTATAATTTTAGAAATAAATATTATAATTTTTAATAAAATATTTATGATTTAATTTTTTAAAGTACGACTAATTAATATATTTTTATACAATATTAGAAACAAATATTACAATTTTTTAATCAAATATTTGAGTACCATTTAATTCGATACTTTACCAATATATCTTTTGAATGAAGACATTATTATAATTTATTTTTATTATACTTATATGGAAATTATTTTGAAAGATGAAATAAATATTGTTTAATTTTTATGTATGATTTGATTTTGTAAAATATTATGATCAATCAAATTTGAATTCTCTTTTAATATTATAGGTTTGATCGTTTATATTGTAGCAATATTTTATACATTAGAATATATAAAAATATGAAAATAATTAAATCAAAACTTTACAAATATATCTTTTGAATGGAGGTATTAATATTATTTAATTTTATTATATATAAAAATTACTTTGAATGGTAACATTAATACATTTTATTTTTATGCATGATTTGATTTCAAAAATTTATGATCAATAAATTTTGAATGGAATTATAATTTAACCAATAAAATTTTCTACTGACTTCTAAATATATTCGTGTATATTTTTTGAAAGGTTACATTTATATTCTTGAAAAATTAACGTAGTTTAAACGATGTATTGCTAACTATAAATATATTGTGAATAAAATTAACAAATAAGTATATTATAAATATATAAAAGGTAAAGTAAATAAGAACTCTAATATTTATCTTAAATATTTAAAGCATATCACAATCTTTTTAAATTAACTTTAAAATTGTAATCATGATAAAAATGTTAAATTGTAGTCATGAAATTTTAATGAAAATGATAATCATAAAATTAATAATAAAAGGTATAAATTTATTCATACAATCCTTTTATAAATTGAATAAGTTACATTTTGTTATAGTTTAAATAATATTTTGTTTCTAAAAATATTTAAAATCATATTTTTATGAAATATTAATAAAAATCATGTATTTTAAAGAAATATTTATTTAACTAATCATTTACTCGATTATATGTATAGTAACTTTATTAAAGAGTTAATTGATCAATTAATTCAATTAAATTATTTTCAAAATATTAGTTGATCCATTAAAAATCAATTTAATGTAAATAATGGAAATAAAATATATAATATTGGTATAATTTTAAATAGTATTTAGAAAGTAGTTTAAGAAAACTATATGATTTTGAATGTTATTGATATATTTAAAAAATGAAAGTCATGTCATATCCACAAACATTTCTATATGATCGCTTACTACATCGATTTCTCTTGATTTATTTAAATAAAAAAGATACATTTTCTTTCTCTCTTTTGATAATTTTTTATTTTTCTACTAATATCAACAATAATAAATGTTAAATTATTATTTAATATTTTAAGCGATTTTTCGATATTCTTAGATCTAATTTTTTATTTCTTTCCCTATGGATATCTATAATAATAAATGTTATATTATTATTTATAGTTGTAATTTTTTTAATTATCAATAATACATTTATATTAAAACAAAAATGATTATATTATTAAAATTATTATTCTCTTTTATTTCCATATTTATAACATAATAAAAAATAAATTATATTTTTATCCATAAAATTTTATAACATGATAAAAAATTATTTTTTATAAACAAAAAAAAAGTTATAATTTTTATAAACGGGAATAAGTTACAAATATTTTTATAATAAAAAAATTCAACTATTGATGCAATTGTTTTTAACATGAATAAGTTAAAAAAAATTTCGTAAAACGTTACACAGGTTAATGACACTTATAAACAAAAAAAGTCTATATTTATATAATTATGTTATTAACGGAAATAAGTTATAATATTAAACATAAGGACTAAAGTATCGGTGAGAAGGTTTTAAAAGTATATTAAATTTGTAAATATGATCTAATAAGAAGGTTTTAAAATTGAAATGTAACGAGAAGTTGTCATACATCGTAGGATATAATTTTTTGGATTCATACTGGTTTGTTAACTCATTTGAATTCACGGGTAGATGTGAACGTATCTATGAGATATCAATTGTACTGATATTGTTAACTCATCTAGATTCACGGGTAAATGGAATGTATCTATGAGATATCAATCAGACCGAGTTTGTTAACTCATCTAGATTCACGGGTAAATGTGAACGTATTTATGGGATGAGTGTTTATTTTAATGTCAATCTTTTAAATTTGTTTTACTATTGTTTTATATAGTTGAAGTTAGAGAATCGAATGTACGATTTATTATAAGTACAGATCAATACTTAAAAGTTTGTGTATATTATTAGTTTATATTAAAACTATAAGAATGTTAACCGATTGAAAAATGAATTCAAACTTTACCGATAATGATTTTGTAGACATGTATAAATGAGAATAAGCTACATATATTGGAAGTAATTAATATTTTGTATAGTTAGAATAAGTTACATATTTACATAGTTTATTAATTTTTGACGGCACAAATAAAAATTAATAACTATGTAAAATTTATAAATATCATCTAATGTTAAGATAATCAACTTGAAATGTACTATAGTTGTCATACATTGTAGGATGTAATATAATTTAGAATTAACTCATTTGGATTCAATTGGTTTGTTAA
>CM038792.1:17502159-17626532 GCA_021764765.1 Vicia sativa
TAGTACCCAAGCAACCCTTAAAGATAAAGCATACAAATCAAACAGAAAGCATTAAATGTTATCTAGAAATCCCTAAGGCAATTCTCTCTTTTAGGGTGTGTCCCCAGCAGAGTCGCCAGTTCTGTAATACGGTGAACTGACTTTGTAGGATTTTTGTATCCAAATGTGCGGATAGCAAGAGTCGCCACCGACTTTTATTTTTATCCAATTAAGGGAAGGTAAAAGTAACAGAAAAAGACCTTCGTTAGATTCTGAGTTCGGGAGAATGGTTATGAAAAGGGAAGGTATTAGCACCCCTTTCCATCCGCAGTTTATTCTACGGGCTCTTAGTTGCTCTAGATCACTTTTTAAAATTGTTTTCTGTGTGTTTGACAAAAATGTTTTGAAAGAGGCATTTCGCTTTGACTTTGTAATGACTCATGTAGGAGTGTATACAAAGTGTTCGGAAATGTTTCATTTTTGAAAAGAATTTGAACTTTGAAAAAAGTGTGTGGTGTGAAAAGCATTTGGTTTAGAGCAAGCAACTAAAAGACTTATTTACCCACTCAGAATTGGTCGTTTTTGTACTTCTACGTTCCTTTAGAATAGCGCTAGCCATACCATTAGTTAGTAGGTAGCTCCATTCGTTGGATGTAAGCGGGACATTCGAAGAGACATCGGATGGTCATAGAAAGCAACTCGTAGGAAGTACCCTAGCACATTCGAAGGGACGATCATCATTTTCGAGGCGACAATCGAGGGTCAAGATCATGTATTCGGAGGCGACATCGTGGGTCTTATGATCTTTGTATCGAAGGGACTATGATGACTTGTTTGGAAGGCAACGGTGCTAGAATACCTCTACGTTCGAGGGACATGACCATTTTGAATTCGAAAGGCATCGAGAGAGAATTACCCTAAGGGGTGCGTGTGTGAAAGAAGTGTGTTGAATTCAGAATATATTATCTTGAAGATTAGTGTGAGCTATGTCCAATTATTATCTTGCCATACACGCCTAATTACTAGCAATTGATAAGGGTGCGGAAAGTAAAATGCGGAGTGTAAAGGCGGAAATGTAAAGGTGCGGAAAGATAAACCTACGCTATTACAAGGCTTTGGGGAAGATACATAATTTAAAATGCGGAAAATAAAACCCTAAATTAAACTATTACAACCCATGAACAATTACATTATTGGGAAAAAATAGAATGATGAAAAGAAAACGTCCGAATCGGAACAACCTGTGAAAGAATAAGAGATCGGAAAATATGATGAAATCGAAATAAGAGAAAAAGTTAGAAAAAATGCAAGTTTTAATATGAGAAAATTACTACATGCTGGAAATAAGATAAATAAGTTAAAATAATTTTTTTGGGATTTTTTGGCAAAGTTTTAATAATTAAAATGCAATTAAAAATGAATTAAATGCAAAATTAAAAATAAAATAAATATGCATGCAAAAATTATATTTTTAAATTTATTAAATTAAATAAGCATTTTTATGAAAATAATGTAAAAAGAAAAAATGTTTTTGGTAATTTTTAATGCAGAATAAAAATCATGAAAACAATTAAAATAATATGCAAAAATATTGAAATATGGAAAATATGAAAAATAATGAACTTGGAAAAGAAAATAGCAAAACTGGTCTCAGTGTGGATCGAACTCAGGACATGATGCTCAAACTTTGAAAACCAACGCGCGCTGACCAACTGAGCCAAGTGTGTCAACTGTTTGGAAACGGAATGATTTGAAAATAACACGCGTCGCCTCTTGATCTCCTCCCGCTCGCGCCATCCAGTCATCTTCAACCTTTTGAATTTTCAAAATCCTGCGTCGGCCTTCCTTCGACGCTATATCCTTGGCTAATATCAAAAATGCAGCACGCATAATATAAATTACGTTTGAAACCATGGTTCGATTCCTCAGGTCATCCCGAGTTTAATGGTATAGGTCTTGTTGGCCAATTTTTCCTGTATAGAGAAACTCTAATTCGATACCAGAAACCCTAATCATGGCATAACACGATTTAGGCCATGGAAATCTAATTGGCTGGCCCAGAAAGCTTGCAAACTCGATTCTAAACACAAACCAACAATCAAAACAAGTTAATAATGCATGAATATTGATAATCGAATTTGGAAAAATAAGAACAAACCAAACTGGGATTGATTCTTGATGGTTTTGACGATGTAAGAGTCTGGATCGACTCGAGACCTCAAGGAATGTAATGGACGGCTTGAATGGGTTGAATCAAGCAAAACTCGGTTTACCTTGCTTCAAACACACGGATTTTGAACTTTGGAATAGGGTTTGTAGAGCAATTTTTCCGTCCTTGCAATTGAGATGCATCAAGTATATATCTGGATGGATTTGGGATTGAATTTGAAAGAATTAATCAATATTCAATGGAAATCAAATTTGATATTCTCATGAAATCAAATTTTCAAACTTTGTCCAATTTCAATCCAATCTTGCCAAATTTGATCTAATTTCGAAATTGTTGGCATTTATGGGTTGATTGGATCACAAGAAAGCAATAAAATCAATCTTCCAATTAATTTTGATTTTATAATTTATTTTAAGATTTAATTTGCATTTAAATGAATAAATTACAAATTAAATAGAAAAATAAATCAAAAATTCGTGGCATTGGCTTGGACATTCCTAATTGTATGAGGAACAAGTTAGGATGAAGAAAAAGTAGGCCCATTTGCAAAAGATTTGATTTTTTGAAGTATCTCTCTTTGTGCATTCTTTCAAAATTGCCCAACTTGTGGATGATGTAACTTGCTCAATTTTCCACATTTTTGAGTGTTCTTGGACTTTTTGGAAAGCTCTAAGAGTCCTCTAAACAATGTCTTTGGTTTCATCTCAATTGAGTTACCATGCTCAATATATCTTCAAATCAAAAAGTTGACTTTTTGTTGACTTTGAAAATGACCTGTAATGTTTTGAGCTATACCTCTCAAATGAAGCATTTTTCGGACATTCTTGTGAGACATGAAGTTGTAGAGAATTGAATTTCCTTCAAAATGAGCTTTGGTGGGAAAATTTCTGAGAAAGTATGAGAAAGTTATGATCAGTCAAAGTTCAGTTGACTTTTCACCTAGAAACCCTAATTTAGAAAGTTTGACTTTTGAGCAAATCTTGAGTTTTCTTGATGAATCATGATCAACGCTTGATCAAATGATGAATGTAACTTCAAAATGAGGATGTTGACCAAAAATTATGAAGTTTGACTGTATGTTGACCACAGTTGACTTTTTGTCCAATACACCCGATTTTCAACCATCTGAGCAATTGCCTGAGGAACCTTGACTTGTGAGGCTTGAAACTTGACATGGAGAATCTTTGAAGCATATGAGGAGGCATGAAGACCCTTGGGGATGTTGGAAATCCATCTTGACTTGGGAGATACCAAACCCTAGTTTGGGTTGATTGTCTAGGAGAGAGTTTGTCTGATCAACTCTTGAGGAATCCTTGAGCATAGATGTATGAAATCTTTTGAGAAGATGGAGGGCAAATTTTGGGGTATGACAATACTACCTTAGCAAAAAGTTTACCGACTGTGAAACAAGATACTCGCAGCTCGAGAAAACTTGCAACGCTTTGGCTTGGGCTGCTCGCCAACTAAGACAGTATATGTTGACTCACACTACCTTGTTGATTTCCAAGATAATGGCTCCAATCTCAACAATAAAATGATCACCGAACTCTGCACGCAGTTCAAGATCAAGCATCACAATTCTTCTCCATATCGGCCTAAGATGAATGGCGCAGTGGAAGCCGCCAACAAGAACATTAAGAAGATCATACAGAAGATGACAGTGACTTACAAAGATTGGCATAAGATGTTACCATGGTTATCGCACTACAGCACGAACATCCACAGGGGCAACCCCCTTCTCTCTCGTATACGGTATGGAAGCCGTCTTACCCATCGAGGTTCAGATACCCTCAACCAGAGTCCTCCAAGACGCAGAGTTAGGTGAAGACGATTGGGTTCAGACTCGCCTTGACCAGATTAACTTGATCGATGAGAAACGACTCGCATCCATCTGCCATGGACAGATTTATCAGAAACGAATGATCAGAGCATTTAACAAGAAGGTCAAGCACCGAGTCTACCAAGTCGGTGACCTAGTAGTCAAGCGCATCATTCTTCCACAAGGTGATCCTGGGGGATGGACTCCCACCCACGAGGGACCATTTGTAGTCAAGACAGTTTTCATGAGCTATGATACTTAGCACCATGGATGGTGAAGACTTCCCACACCCTGTTAACGCAGACATAGTCAAAAAATACTACGCATAAAGAGACCCGCTAGGTCGACGAACCTAGGCAAAAATAAGGGCATCCTGGTGAACCAAAAGGTTCGGGCAAAAATAAAGGATATATACAAAACATGTACACCCGGCAAGTCGAAAACCTGAAAAGGCGGCTTGGGCAAAAAAGGGTATCCCGGTAGACTGAAAACCCGAAAGGGCGGTCTAGGCAAAAGTTAGGGACTTAAGCGTACGACTATGTCTCTTCCAGATCGCCTGCTTCCAGACTACTATCAGCATTCAAGATTCAAATGGCGAAGATCAATTCACTCACTTTCTCGACAAAGAAGGAGATGAGATAGTTGAAATATATGAGTACTAGCATAGTTGGAACTTAACGAGATTGTTTCCGCATAGCTTTTTACCTTTCTTGTGTACAAACTACTTGGCCATACGCCACATTGCAAATAAACGCGAGATCTTTCTCTTTACAATTTTCACTGTTGTCGTTTGCAATAAGTCCAACGTTTGCTTTGAATGATTATATGCATTTGACAATAAGAATCTAATCACAAACATACGAAAAGTGAAACGTGCAAAAGTGCTTACTACAGGTTCCAGGAATTGAGATGACGACGAAAGTCACCAAATAGTCCCCACAGAGCATGATCCCCACAAAGGTGTCACTCACAACACACCTTCCCCAGCGGAGTATACATCAGTCTCCAAGAAGTAACATTTCATCCCCGACCGAGATATTTATCCCCAGCGGACATCTCTCAGTCCCTTCCTTTTCCCCAAAGGTATCCAGACTCGAAACTTGGTCAGATAGTGCATCAGAGGAACCTACATCTTCATTCCCCAGCCAGAGATTACAACGGATTCCTGACCCGGTCTCTTAACAACCATCATATTCTCCAGCGAGATCTACACTCGGAATCCCCAGTAAAGTGCTTCCTAAATTTCCTCAGCAGGATCTACATACAAGGTCCCCAACGGATCGCCTCCCAGACTCTCCTCAACAGGGTCTATGAAATCTCCAACAAACGAGCTTCTCAAATCTCTACCTTCCTCAACAATATCTAGGCCCAAGACTTGGTCAGATAGTGCATCGGAGGAATCCAGGATTTCTTTCTTCTCCTTCAAAAGCAGGGACTTCCACCTACTCAATTCCCCAAGCAGGAGTCAGAAATCTTCAAACAGAGCATCCGCATCTTCTTCAAGATGGATATGTTTTGAAATATCACAACATTCATCATTCATACATTTCTCATAAAGTCATAATTCATGCACATGTCATTCATATACACTGTCATGCATCATACTTTGCATAAAACTAACAAATATTCTATCAAAGTTTCTCTTGTTTTCTCCAAAACAGGTAACAATCACTTCTGACGCAAACAGGTCCAGGATTAAGCCCCGAACCGATGGGAAAACTATCTGAAAGACCGCCCTTGGTTGTCCTCCGACGACAGGTCCAGGATTAAGCCCCGAATCGACGGGAAAACTATCTGAAAGACCGCCTCTGGTTATCCTCCGATAACAGACAATGGATCAACACCCGATGCACAACAGGGAAGCTATCCACATTTTTGCCAACTACAATCTCCCTCAGAGTAATCGACACGAAGATTTATTCTGACCTCTTCCTATTATCAACAGCAACTATAGAGTCTAGCGTACGACTCAGTTGCCTTGGATGGCATCTTAAGCCCATCTCCGACTACTTGTCAACATTTCTTCACTTTCAGAATGCTGCATATATGGTTAAAAATCAATACAGACCAATAACTTCATTCAAAGAGAACACGAAGTCTAACGTACGACTCCCCTCGGATGGCATCTTAAGCCCATCTCCATACTCTTTCCAGAAACATCTCAGAGCCTAGCGACGGCTCACTTTCCAAGCACCTCTCTATCAATAATCCGAGCACGACGGCTCACTCCCAGCATCGATCTTTCCAGATGGCATCTTAAGCCCATCCCCATCATTTCTCCTATCAATAATCTCGAGTCTAGCGTACGACTCATTTACCAGCTTCTCCAAACGGCATCAGAAGTCTGCTCCGCATCATCGACCAACCGCGAGTGCAAATTTTCAGTGTACTTGTTCAATCATCTTCACCTCCGTCACGAAGACAAGCATGTCAATCTAACCCTTCCAGCACAAGAAGATTGAACAGGGCAGCATCATACCCCAAAATTTTCCCTCCATCTTCTCAAAAGATCTCATACATCTATGCTCAAGGATTCCTCAAGAGTTGATCGACAAAACTCTCTAGACAATCAACCCAAACTAGGGTTTGGTATCTCTCAAGTCAAGATGAGCTTCCAACATCTCCAATGGCCTTCATGCCTCCTCATATGCTTCAAAGATTCTCCATGTCAAGTTTCAAGCTTCACAAGTCAAGTTTCCAGACAATTGCTCGATGGTTGAGAATCGGATTGGACAAAAGTCAACTGTGGTCAACATACAGTCAAACTTCATAATTTTTGGTCAACATCCTCATTTTGAAGTTACATTCATCATTTGATCAAGGGTTGATCATGATTCATCAAGAAAACTCAAGATTTGCTCAAAAGTCAAACTTTCTAAATTAGGGTTTCTAGGTGAAAAGTCAATGAACTTTGATGATCATAACTTTCTCATACTTTCTCGAAATTTTTCCACCACCTCTTGTTTTGAAGGAAATTCAATTCTCTAAAACTTCATGTCTCACAAGAATGTCCAAAAAATGCTTCATTTGAGAGGTATAGCTCAAAACATTACAGGTCATTTTCAAAGTCAACAAAAAGTCAACTTTTTGATTGGAAGATATATTGAGAATGGTAACTCCAATTGATATGAGACCAAAGACATTGTTTAGAGGACTCTTAGAGCTTTCCAAAAAGTCCAAGAACACTCAAAAATGTGGAAAATTGAGCAAGTTACACCATCCACAAGTTGGGCAATTTTGAAAGAATGCACAAAGAGATACTTCAAAAATCAAATCTTTTGCAAATGGGCCTACTTTTTCTTCATCCAAACTTATTCCTCATGCAAGTAGGAATGGCCAAGCCCAATGCCACGATTTTCTATTTTATTTTCCTATTTAATTTGGAATTTATTCATTTAAATACAAATTAATTTGAAAAATAAAGTATAAAATCAAAATTAATTGAAAGATTGATTTTTATTGCTTGCTTGTGATCCAATTAACCCACAAATGCCAGCAATTTCGAAATTGAATCAAATATGGGAAGATTAGATTGAAATTGGACCAAAGTTTGAAAATTTGATTTCATGAAAAAATCAAAATTGATTTCCATTGATTATTGATCAATTCTTTCCAAAATCAATCCCAAATCCATCCATCATATATACTTGATGCATATCAATCACAAGAGGACGGAAAAATTGCTCAGAAACCCTATTCCCAAACTCAAAAAAATCGTGACCTGCAAGCTATTGGCAATCTTATTTCCAGCCGTTCTCAAGCAATTTTGAGGTTTCCATTGCATTCCTTGGCATCTCCAGAGTCGATCCAGATACTTACTTCACTCAAAACCATCCAGAATCAAGGAATCACGAATCGGTTTGTTCATACTTTTTTCAAAATCGTGTTTCATTATTCATGCATTATTAACAAGTTTTGATGTTTGTTGCATGCTTAGAACAAAGTTTGCAAGCGATCTGGGCAGGTTAATTGCATTTCCATGGCCTGAAACGTAATATGCCATAACTAGGGTTCTTGAGCTCGATTTAGGGCTTGGCTTATTAGGAAAAATTGGACCACGAGACTAATACCATTGCATTCGGAATGACCTGAGGAATCGATCCATGGTCTTAGAATTTATTTATATTATGTTTGCTTGATTTTTGAATTAGCCAGGGACATAGCGTCGAATAACAGCCGACGCTAGCTTCAAATATTCAAATCTGGGACGATGAAGCTTCGCGCGCAGTTGAGGAAGCCAGGAGACGACATCTGTCTTTGTTTCATTCGATCCGGATTTCAAACAGCGATGCACACATGGCGTAGTGGTAAAGGCGCTCACTGTTGCCAGATGCCCTCAAGGGTCATGGGTTCGAATCCGGCCAGGGCATGTTTTGCTTCTTTTTTCACAAACTTCATTATTTTCATATTTTCCAATTTCTAATATTTTTGCATACTATTTTAATTAATTTTCACATTTTATTTCTGCATTAAAAAATTACCAAAAACATTTTTTCTTTTTACATTATTTTCATAAAAATGTTTATTTAATTTAATAAGTTTAAAAATATAATTTTTGCATGCATATTTATTTTATTTATATTTTTGCATTTGATTCACTTTTAATTGCATTTTAATTATTAAATCTTTTCTAAAAAATCCCAAAAAATTATTTTAGCCTATTTATCTTATTTCCAGCATATAATAATTTTCTCATATTAAATTTTTGCATTTTTTCTAACATTTTCTCTTATTTCGTTTTCATCATATTTCCCGATTTTCTTATTCTTGTACAGGTTGATCCGATTCAGACGATTTTCTCTTTATCATTTTATTATTTTATTTTCCAATAATGTAATTGCTCATGGGATGTAATAGTTTAATTTAGGACTTTATTTTCCGCATTTTAAATTATGTATCTGCCCCAAAGCCATGTAATAGCGTAGGTTTTACTTTCCGCACATTTACATTTCCGCCTTTACATTCCGCACCCTTATCAATTGCTAGTAATTAGGCGTGTATGGCAAGATAATAATTGGACATAGCTCACATTAATCTTTAAAATAATATATTCTGAAAACAACACACTTCTCTCACACATGCACCCCTTAGGGTAATTCTCTCTCGTTGCCTTTACGAATTCAAATGGTCATGTCCCTCGAACGTAGAGGTATTCTAGCACCGTTGCCTTCCAAACAAATCATCATAGTCCCTTCGATACAAAGATCATAAGACCCACGATGTCGCCTCCGAATACATGATCTTGACCCTCGATTGTCGCCTACAAAAAAATGATGATAGTCCCTTCGAATGTGCTAGGATACCTCCTACAAGTTGCTTTCTATGACCATCCGATGTCCCTTCGAATGTCCCGCTTACATCCAACGAATGGAGCTACCTACTAACTAATGGTATGGCTAGCGCTATTCTAAAGGAATGTAGAAGTACAACAAAATGACCAATTCTGAGTGGGTAAATAAGTCTTTTAGTTGCTCGCTCTACCAAATGCTTTCCACACCACACACTTTTTTCAAAGTTCAAATTCTTTTCAAAACGAAACATTTCCGAACACCTTGTATACACTCCTACATGAGTCATTACAAAGTCAAAGCGAAATGCCTTTTCAAAACATTTTTGTCAAACACACTGAAAGCAATTTAAAAAAGTGATCTAGAGCAACTAAGAGCCCGATAACTACGGATGGAAAGGGTGCTAATACCTTCCCTTTCATAACCATTCTCCGAACTCGAATCTAACGAAGGTCTTTTTCTTTTACTTTTACCTTCCTTAATTGGATAAAAATAAAAGTCGGTGGCGGCTCTTGCTATCCGCACATTTGGATACAAAATCATACAAAGTCAGTTCACCGTACACGTAATAATAAAATAAACAGAAAATAAAATTTTAATTGCAGAGCAATAAAATTTCAATTGAACTATAATCAACTCGGTATTTTGGCAATCCCCGGCAACGGCGCCAAAAACTTGATCGGAAAAATAGTAATTGTGCTATTTTTACCGATGTAGTAATAATGGGATTTACCCCAAGTATCGATCTCGAGGATTGCGTAGGAAATACTGAGTTAGATGATTTATTCAATTGAACAAAAACAATAGTTTTAAGATTGAGTGGAATTAATCCTTGCAGAAAGTAAATTTGCGTAAGATAAAAATTGACTTTTTGTTTGACTAAAGTATGCTAGGGTGAGTGTATAATTTGTCATGTAACAACCTTCACTCTTTGATTTATTCAACAAGTTCATCATCCTCAATTATCGATTCTCAATATTATTTTATCCTAATTCCTTAGTGGCAAAACTTTTAACCTTCTTTCCTAATTTCAATTTCCATTTAAATTAGTAGAGAGGTTAAGCATGCAATTACCAAGAACTATTATGGTTAGAAAAGGATTACCCTAGACCTAGGTGAAATCCTTAATAATATCATTATTTAGAAAACCTTAACACGACCGTCCGGCTCTACTCTGTTAAAATAGTGAAATCCTATGGTCTCATAGGTTCAAACTACGAATTAATCTAAATAATGAAATTGATGCATAATGAACTCAAATGTTGACTAAAATAGAGAGATCAGTATTCTTAACATAACAAATTAGGGACACCCCTCTAGAATTGGGGAGTTTAGCCTCTTATAGTATTCAAAAGTAGCATAATCAAAATATTAGATAAAGACATTACAATAGATTAGGTCTTCGATCTTCAATTGCTCTCGCGCATGAAGAGTTATTTGTTCCCAAAACTGTTGAATCTTCACTCTTATATCGTGAATTATTCTCTCCGGTAGCAAAATTCCTCTTCTCCTTCTCAAAATAAGGTTTATATAGTGTTAGATCATTCCCAAGAAATACTAAATGTCCAAACCACCCTTAAAGACCTAAAACACTATAAAATAGCAAAAATCACAATTCTCAGCGTCGTGGCTGACACGGGCCGTGTTTGATGACACGGGCACCCGTGTCGGACTCTGTCTACGCGTACTTTACCCCGGCTTCCTGAAACGGGCACCCGTGTCGGCCTCTGTTCCTTCTCCAAAACTACTTTTTTGCACCATTTTGACACGGGTCGTGTCCCATGACACGGGTGGTCGTGTCAGGACCTCTGTAGCCTCAAATACTCTGATTTTTGCACTTCTTTTGCCCCGATTTGTCATGTTTTATTCTTCTGACCCTAAAAACACTTAAACACACAACCAAAGCATAAAATGCGGTAAAGTGGCATATAACACTAAACAAATAAAAGAAACGATAACAAAGTTCAATGCTAAATATCTGTGTAGAAACCACCGATCAGCACCTCTATGGGATAATCCTAACAAATCTTCTATTGATTCCATATTAATTTCAGGATTGCATTGTTACATTAATGTCTTGAAAGCATTTTGCAATCTATCAATCTTATCTTCAAAATCATGCCTTAATGTAGAGACTTCTTCATCGTGTACTTTTTTCAAAGCATTGATCTCAGACTTTTGCTTTAAGGAAGTTTTTGTTATGTTTCTCCCATAACAACGTACCCTACCAGAATGCTCCTTTCCAAAAATAGCTTCAAATGCCTCTGTATCACTTTCCTCATTTTCAACCGTCTCTTGAAGTTGGGACTAGTAAAAATTACAATAAATATGAACTACTATTATAAACAATATTTTTCAAATATACTTAGTAAACATATTTTATTGTAACATTAAATTTTGACATACAATTATTTTCTCAGTTTCTGCTAGGAGTGGTAAAAAGAGTCGCTCGCCCCGCCTTAAGGCCGCCAAAAAAAGAGCGGGGCGGGCAAGCCCGTCAAGTGTAATAGGCATTAAAATCAGGCGCGCCCGCCAATATAGCGAGTTGGCGGACGGCGGGCTTGCCCGCCTATTTTTTTAAAAAAAAATTTCTTCATTTTTTTAATATATTAATGGATCTTTTTTACATTTCAAATAGATTTTTCACTTTCTTTAGAATATTTTTTTGTAAAGCATATTTTTAAGAAATTTTACTTAAAAAATATTGCATATATTCACATATAAATGTATAAAATAAAATTATTAAAAATTGGAATTACTAGAATTAACTAAAAAAGGGAGGAACTTAAGGTCAGACAGATTGAACGAATAGGTGCAGCGAGTTTAAGGTGGGCGGAGGGCTTTGGCAAGGCAAGCTTAGGCGGGCGGCGAGCTTTGGCAGGGCAAGCTTTAGCGAGCGGCGGTCTCAAAATCCCAACTCAACTCGCTGTTTTTTGGTAGGTGCGTGGACCGACCAGACAGGCCACGATCCGTTTTACCACCCCTAGTTTCTGCATCCATCTCTATTCCTTTGGTTCTCAAAAATATTTTAGGGAACATTTATAAGGTTTTGTGAGAATTATTGGGGCACAAAAATTGTTGCCAGAACTTTTTTTAGGCTACAATTTACACATATAGCCTAAAAACGTGTTGCCAGAGACAATAAATGTCGTAGTGTCTCATTTGTTGAGTAAGCTTTTTTTGTAGGTTAAATTTTTTTGTTGATTTAGGTTTTAGATTTGTATTGATGTTGTTGGGACTTTATTTTTAGTGTTGTGAGTATGATTCCAATAGAATTTTTTATAGAATTATGTGTATTTAGTGTAAATGTATTTAGAGACATGATAATCTAGTTTTTAGATAATTTAGTTCTTATGAAGAGAAAAAATCAAGTCAATATTGAGGAGACAACAAATATAGATTGTGAGTAAGCTTGTGAGGATGAAATAAGTTTTTGATAAAAGTACAATCAGAGACGACCCCTTGTTGCTTAAGGCTATTTGAGGGATTTAGAGTTTTTTTTTATTATGGTGATAGCTCGCCCCCGTAGAGTATTGAGAAGCTTTCAATCTAGTGTTTATTTGAAAGCATGGATCCTTTCTCAATTATGAGGTTGGGGGTATTTATAGAAGATTCCTTATAAGGCAGTTTCCTTCATTCCCTGATTAGAAACATGGGAGTAATGGAAGATTCATTCTTCCTAAAATTGTGAGGGAGAAGATCTTTCTTTGACTAATGTTTTATACACCACATAATCCCATATTTTATAATTAAAATGAACAATATCAAATCAGGCTCAACTTTAGGCAACCAAGCCCAATCGGGCATTGAGCCCAATTAAATGATCAAGCGCAATTGATGCATCCACAAGTGCACAAAATTATCGAAGTAATATAAAAGATTGTCGAATCCACAAATACCAACCTATTGTAATCTATTGTAGTTTATAAATCTAAGGCTAATGAATAATTCGTTAAGGGGAAACTAAGACTAAAACAAAGACTAAAATAGGATTTAGGAAATATATTTGAAAAGAGAGGTCTGAATGTGGATTTTATGTGCCTAAGGGACTCTATAACTCATCAACGTTAATTTACAGTTATATTGTATTCAAATGAAAATACCATTTTAAAGCCTTTATCTCACACTCTTGCGCTAATGAATTAAGGCACACTCCCTAACCACCGGATTTTGCTCTCGCTCGCTCGTTTTAGGCGAAAAACATATTATAAAAACCGATAAGATCCTAAGCGATGCCTAAAACGCTCTCACTATTTTTAGGATTAATGCCCTATTATCATTATTTGGTTCCTTCCTCACGCTCTCGCGCTATCGGCTTGAACCTTAGTTTGTTCTTCACTCTAGTGTCAAAACAATGTTAAGTAATATCACACTCTCGTGAAAATCTATTTAAATTAAACTTGGAACAGAATCCAAAACATAATTTATGATAAACTTACGATAATTTCATTATCGAGTTCTGTTAGAAATGAAGATCTTCACATACTGGACTTAAAACTGTTTAGTTAGACATGTGATAGATTACAAGAAAAATAAACATGGTAAACATAATTAGGGACAACATGATTAACAATTATGAAAGCGGGACAACTGTAATAGTAAAGCGATATATTAAGGAACCTGTAAACGCATAAAATAAATGAGACTTGAATTGAGACAAAACTGGAATTAATTTCTATTAACAATGACAAGATTATTAAACCAAGCATGTTACACATATGATAGGCCTAAACACTAATGATAGAGTAGTTCCTCGATGTGAGGAACTATTCATTTTACAATGGTGACTTCTACCTAAAACTATGAATAGCGCTTCCGCGCATAAACTTGGACACCCGAAAATGACGCAGAGGTCCTATATATAGAGAGAAATATCTTAATAACTTCTTTAGGTCGTGTCAGCTAGTGGAGGAAAAATCAAAATATAAACAACTGCCCAAAACTGCAGAACTGATGCAACTAGTACTACGAAGAAATGACGAACGCCATTCGCCATTGCCTCCTTCATTAAAGACATTGCATTTCTAAGGGATGGCGAACACCATCTGCCTATGACGAACACCTTATCAACAGAATGATCCATTTCTTGCTCTTTTGCTTCACTCAAAAACACGAGTTTTAAAGATTACATAGAGCGCTTATGCCAAAGCGCTACTATAGCTATCCAGAAAAAAAAAATTTAATACTTTAGACATCGCTTATTATAAGCGCTGCTATAGGCCTTATCAAAGGCAGCGCTTTTTTGCCCTAAGCGCTGCTATAGGGTTTCAGAAAAATAAAAAATAATATAAGCGCTGCTAAAGGTGTTTTCTTGGAAGCTAAAGCTTTAAGCTTAGGCAGCTTTCGAGCAATTAAAGGTATCACTCTAAGAGCGCTGCTAAAGAGCTGTCAAGCCTAAAGCGCTGCTAAAGGTAATACCTTTAGCAGCGCTTTTAGAAAGCGTTGTCTTTTGTTAATTAAAATTTTTCTTAAACCCCTAAATTGAAAATCATTCTTCCGAATCTTTTCACGAAACCCGACATATCTTTCATCTTCTTCTCCACGAACTCCTTCCGTCCTCCGTATTCCTCCTTCCGTCCATCCTCTATCACTCACAAACTCGTCCGTCCAACCCTAGAATCGGTCCTCTTCATCTTCTTCTCCAACTCGATTTAAACGAAACCCAACCATCTTCTTCTTCTTGAAATCGCTCCTCTCAACGGTGTTCGATAGTTGATTCCAAGCTTTTCTTCTTCTCGTAAATAACAACAGTTATTATTTTCCGGTTTTCTTCTTCTTGTAAAATTAATACGATAGGTTGTATAGGCTTCGTTGCTTATTTTCCTATTACGATAGGTTGTTCTGTTTCCACCATTTGCATTCGTTGATTCCATTTGCTTATGGTTTTGGTACCATTTTCAATGTTAGTTCCCTTCTTGTTTAGGTGAGGAGGATACTTTAGTTATTAGTAATGAAAATATTAATGAGAGAAATGTTGAACTTTTTATGGTAGGGTTACCTTTACATTACATTCTGATGTGACAAGAAGTTACCAATGATGTGGATGTTGTGTTGTAGGGTTATTGTTTTTGAACATTCGACTTAATAAATATGTGGTTGCTTATGGACATGCTCTAGAAATTAGTTTATAAATCATTACAGATATTGTAGGTGTAATGTAGTTTTGCGATCTAGTATGCTAGGAAAGTTCATTTAGTCATTACCATTTTCAAGAAAACTAGGAATCCATGCTTGGCAAGAATAAAACTTAGTTATCTTAAAATTTATGAAAATAAACTCAAAACACCTTAAAAAATAATGTCAGAAACAAGTATTGCTCAAACACCAATGAAAAGGAACACAAAATTAATTTATAAAGAAATTCTTATAAGGTAACGAATAAAATGATAAAATATATTTTCAAATACATTGTATAAGAATTAATCTGAACAAGTCAAAAACTAAGAATTTTAATACTTTTATATATATTTGATTGCATGTCAAACATTTAGCTATAAACATTTAAATTGAATTTTGTTGAGTTGTATATTGTCACTTTTAGGATTATAAAGTGTTTAGTTTTAGTGTGTTTGTGAGAAAAACATGGCTTCTAGTGATGATGATGACGATAGAGTGAAGAAGCTTAGATTTGTTGGTAAAATCTATCCAAAACTTGACGTTTTCTTTTGATCATTTCTTCAATTGTTTGATGTAATGTATCTTATTTCTACTTATTACTTATATCTATCTTTCTATTTTATATAAGAAACGAATGAAGACCAATTCAACACAATTCATAACAAAAAAATCAAATAGAAAGATATAAATATTAGATACATTACAGTCCAGAAGAATTGTGTTTGGATTCCGTTGATATTCCAATAACTCATGTTTTGTTTGTTATTGATAGATTCCAATTCTATTGAGTATAATTGTATCGCCTATTTTAACAAGATATTTAACATGGTTATGGTTAGTAAATCATAGTTGTTATTTTTATAATATTTTATAATATTTTAATTTAATTGTATGTTAAATATCACTGATTGTGATACATAGATTATGTAAAATAATTTATATTAACAGTACATAATCATTAATCTCATTAAAATAATTGGTTAAATAGGATATTTAGTTTAAGCGTTTATTTTAAAATTCAAATTCAAGTTTTGAATTTAGCCTAAAGTGTTGGAATTTGAAAAATTGCTTTCGGTTCTCTTAAATGTGATTTTCCTAATTAGTGTTTTTGTTTAACTTACGTAATAGTTAAAACCATGGATAAAAATGGATGTGCCGATCGATTGTCAACAGTACGAGAATGGGGTATTAGAGTTCATTAAGTTTCTGTTGATCACCAAGACCGAATAGAATGAAATGTCCTTGCTTGGTTGTTGTTATGTGGGTCGGGTTGACGCAGATGGATTGAAATCGCATTTACTGATGCGTGGAATTGATTGAAGTTATACGTGTTGGATATTTCATGGTGAGAAAAGCATCGAGAATGTTGAACCGGGGGTGAAAAGTAATGCGACCTATGTTTCAGATGACAATGCCACAGATACATATGATTGTGATCGAGTCGAAGAGATTGCAGAAGCACTTGAAGAAGATCTTCAGGATTGTCCCAAAATGTTTGAGAGGTTGGTAGGCGATGCGGAGAAACCGTTGTATAAAGATTGCCCCAAATTCACAAGATTGTCTGCGGTATTAAAATTGTACAACTTAAAGGCGTGCAACGGATGGTCGGATAAAAGTTTCACAGAGTTATTAGGCCGTTTGAGAGATATGCTTCCTGAGGATAATGGTCTTCCTAATCGAACCTACGAGGCCAAAAAAATGTTGTGCTCTATTGGCATGAGCTATGAAAAGATACATGCATGTCTAAATGATTGCATTTTGTTTCGAAACGAATATGCATCGTTGAATGAATGCCCTATGCGGTTTATCTCGATATAAGAAAAATTATCTCCATGAAAGTCTTATGGTATTTTCCTATTATTCCGAGATTTAGATGCATGTTTCGTAGTGAAACCGATGCTAGACACTGACTTGGCATGCAGATGAAAGAATTATCGATGGAAAGTTTCGACATCCGCGAGATGCACCCTGGAAGAAAATTGATAATGATTATCCCGATTTTGGAGGAGAAACAAGAAACCTTCGCTTGGCATTATCTACGGATGGAATGAACCCGCATGGTCTTCAAAGTATCTCACATTCCACATGGCCCGTGATTCTTATGATTTATAACCTACCTCCATGGCTATGTATGAAGTGCAAGTACATGATGTTGTCTATGTTAATTTCGGGCCTAAACAACGTGGAATGACATAGATGTATACTTGAAACCTTTAATCAAGATTTGAAGATTTTGTGGGAGAACGGAGGAGGTTTATGATGGATATAGGAAAAGAAATTTCAATTTAAGGCGATGTTGTTTGGCACAATTAACGATTTTCCAAAGATATGGAAATTTATCCGGTATAGCATTAAAGGTGAAAAGCGTGTCCTGTCTCAAAGATGGAACCGATACCATGTGATTGAAACTTTGTCGAAGAATGTCTTTATCGGTCATCGTAGATTCTTAAATTCTAAACATCAATATCGTGGATGGAGAAAAGCGTTCAATGGAGATACCGAACAATGTAGAGCTCACTTTGGATTGACAGTGATCAAATTTTGAAAAGGTGAAAGATGTGAGTATTCATTTGGCAAACCTTTGCACATAAAATTTTCACAGGTGGGTGGAAGAAGAGGTCAATTTTTTTTGAATTGCCATATTGGAAATCTTTGTACGTAAGACATTTTCTTGATGTTATGCATATTGAAAAAAATGTATTTGAAAGTGTTATTGGTACGTTACTCAATATAAAAGGAAAGTCTAAGGATGGCCTTAAAGCAAGGGAGGACATGGTAGAGATGGGAATAAGAACTGAATTAGGACCCGTGAAGAAAGGAAGACGCACATATCTACCACCTGCTGCTTATACTCTATCCAGGAAGGAAAAGAAAATATTGTGTAAGTTTCTGAGTGAAGTTAAAGTTCCAGAAGGTTACTCCTCAAACATTAGAAGACTCGTGTCCACGAAAGACCTCAAGTTAAAGAGTTTGAAGACACATGATTGCCATGTCATAATGGAACATTTTCTACCAATAGGTATACATTCTATTTTGCCAGAAAAAGTAAGAAGCGCTATAACTAAATTGTGTTTTTTCTTCAGGTCAATTTGTAGTAAGGTGATCGATCCTGAGATCATACCAGTATTACAAAAAGAAATAGTTATTACTTTGTGTGACCTTGAAATGTATTTTCCTCCATCAGTTTTTGACATTATGGTACATCTTGTTGTTCATCTTGTGAAAGAGACACAATTGTGTGGATCAGCTTATATGAGATGGATGTACCCTGTTGAACGTTACATGAAAATATTAAAAGGGTACGTGAAAAATCGAAGTCGTCCAGAGTGTTGTATCGTTGAGCGATATGTTGTTGAAGAAGCGGTTGAGTTTTGTACTGAATTTTTGTTCAATGTGCAATCCATTGGACTCCCCAAGTCTCATTTTTTCGGAAAAAGGTAAAAAATTAAATGAAATTGTGTGATATCAAGGGATGAACGGGATCAAGTGCATTTGTATGTTCTGCATAATGACAATGAGGTTGAGCCGTTTGTTGAAATGCACAAGGCTATACTCCGAGGTGAGAATCAAATTAGAAATGAAAATTGGATAGTACGAGAGCACAATCAAAGTTTTATACAATGGTTTAAGGATCATATATATTCAAAGTTTCATTCAGATCCCGCTTCAATATTAGACAGGTTGAGATGTTTGGCATATGGTCCAAGTTCGATTGTGTTCTCTTATAGAGGATACGTAATTAATGGATACACATTTTATACCAAAGAACAAGATGAGAAAAGTACTATGCAAAATAGTGGTGTTACGGTTGTAGCTGAAGCAATGCACATTTCTAGTATGAAGGACTTAAACCTCAAATATGAAAATCTGTCATATTTTGGGGTTATCAATCACATTTGGGTGTTTGATTACGAGAATTTTCAGATTCCTATCTTCGATTGCAAGTGGGTACATAGTAGTGGCATACGAATGGATAAGTCAGGGTTTTTGCAAGTGGATCTTAATAGGGTGGGGTATAAAGATGAGCCTTTTATTCTAGCCTCTCAAGCTAAACAAGTGTTCTATGTCATAGACCCGAAGAGTACGAAATGGTCTATAGTGCTTCTATCTAACAAAGTGATTGATGATAAAAGTGTAGATCAAGGTGATGTTGATGTTGAGAATGAGTCGTATATTAGAAACGATCGAGATGAAAATACTACAGCGGATGAAACATATATTAGAAAAGATCATGATGAGGGAATTTGGATCAATCCCTCCGTCCGCGTTCTTAAGAGACAAGTAATTCAAAATCCAACCAAAAAAAAGAGATGTTAGTGAAAGAGGTAATATATATTCCTCCATTCTTGTTAACACTTAGCAAACTTCTAATAAATGATATATTTTCATTTTATATACTCAATTGATATTTTTCGTTTTATATACTCAATAGATATTTGGAATTATATATTTGGAATTAAATATTTGTCATTAGATACTAATGTTTTGTTGATTACAAAGTTAGATGGCTAGTAACGAGGAGCACCCACGATGATTCAATTAATGATGGAGACAATGATGGAGGAAAATCCAAAGGAGTGGAAAAAGAAAAAAGAAAAACTATTATGAAGAATATCATTCGTGATAGAGATAGAGGTATTAAATACGATGTGCATTGGAGTCCAACTGGCCAATTAATTGAGCCTAACGGTTCTAAATTGACAAGTTACATTGGTACAATTGTAAGGAGAGAAATACCAATAACTTGTGATGAGTGGAGAGATGATACGCTGGATGATGCTAAAAACAAAATCTAGAGTGAGATACAGGTACTTTTAATTATGTCTTTAAATTACGATTATGTACTTTAAATTATGTCTTTAAATTACGATTATGTACTTTAAATTACTTATACTAACGCACTTTGTGTATGTTTTTTGTAGAGGTCTTTCAACATTGATGACACAAAAAGATTATTGTCTTGGATTAAAATACTAAGAGGGTTTAGAACATATTTAAAGAAAATATCTTAGAGATGCCGAAATTTTTTGTTAATGCAGGCGTCCAAAATATGCGATGTGATTTCACTTAAAGAATGAGATGTTTTAAAGACAAACGGAAAACCCCGAATTTAAGAGTGTAAGTGGCGTAAATCGTCAAAGAGCATCATCTCCGTAATATCCATACAAAAAGGGACGTTTGGGATATGCACGACTAGAACAAAAATAGTAAGTATTTACAAATTGCAATGATATACTTGTTCATCAAGAGTTATAACTAAGCTTATTTTTTGTGTTAATGTGTAGTTTAAAGAGGAGAATAGTTCTGAAACATCTCTTCCGGAGCATGTTTTGTGGAAGGCTGCCCGTGTGGGTAAGGATGGAGTTCTTAAAGAAGAAGTACAAGAAATTTTTGAAAATGCAAGTATAACATTAATTCTAATTAAATCAAAATTTTATTAACATATAATATTCATGTTTTTCCAATATTCATATGCATTTCGGAGATTTTGTCATCCACATCCAGATGATAGCATACTTAGTCGAGCATTAGATGTTCGTGAGTATTTTGGTCGGGTGAGGGTAAAGGACATGGGGTTACTCAAGCTCCTTGAAAAGAACAACCCAAAGACAAAATCTAGCAATAAAGAAGGTGGAAGGTTGGATGCATTAGTCAAGTTCTTGAATTGAGGAAGGAAAAGTAAGATACCAATCAGAAAGGGAATCTTCGGGTGTTAAAGAAACTAGTGACATAGCTAGTGTCAATTGTGCGCTTAAACCAAGTATTCCCGAGGTAATTTCATATATTATTTAATTAGTGTAATTTATTTAACTGACATATATACACATTAACGATGTCATATTTATTATTGATTTTAGGGCATTTCACTTTGTCAACTCTTTTTAGAGATACCAACTTATTGCATGGTTGGCAAGGGAAAAGTCCATAACACTCAGGGAGAAGTACTTCATCATAAACCGCTCCCTTCTGGATATTTGAAAGTGTCAATTGATATTGCTTTAGAGGAGGGTAAGCTATTACCAATCCTAGATGAAGTTTCGGATGCAACATTGGTGGGAGGCAATAGGAGCGTTTGTTGCATGGCCAAGACTCGTCGCATAGATGATGAGGTATAATTAAAACCGTTATGAACCTTTTAGTACTCAAATTTTTATGTTCGTTTTACTTAAATTTTTGCATGGTAATGTTAGACTCCTACAAAATCCAAACCAAAAGATAAAGGGATTACACGGCCAATGGAGTGGCATCACAAAAACAGTACAACACAATTATATGATATTTATGCTTAGATAATGTTAATTTGTCATCCTATACTTGACCACTCTAATTTTATGATATTTAGATTATTCCCAAAGAGATTGAAGTTGTAAGTAGGGTAAAGAGCACGTAATTAGCAACATTCCCACGTAAATAAAGAGTGTTGCTAAGAGGACCGGTGCTAAAAAGAAAACTACTTCACAAGATAGGTCACATTTATAAGCTTCACAACTATTTCGCAAGGTGGTACTTCTCTTGTACCCGGATGAAGGGATTTATGGTTCTCAAGGCATGACAAAATTGGTATGGAGGATTTGGAACAAGTTTTTGGACACTTGACATTAGGCATTATCGATACATACATCGTATACTCCAACCAACTTTGTTTAATTAATTGCGAAATTTATTTACTCATTTCAATGAATAATTAATGTTAATGATGTTTTTATTTAAGGTTTCGTTGACAAGCCCGCGTGGATTGGAGTCCATTCGCTTTCATAAAAAATTAAAAAAAAAAAAAAAAGCGCTTTTAAAATCTATTCAACATTACCTCTAAAACTAAAAACCTTTAGCGCGCTAAAAATACCTATAGCACCGCATGCTGTCTATATCTTTAGCAATTTTAGCAACGCTTTTAAGCGCTGTTAAAGCCCTAAAAAAGCGATGTCTATTCCCTTATTTGGCATAGTGCTTCCTTACTTGTATTCTCGCATATTTGTTCAATAATTGAGTTATATCTAGAATACAAACAAAATAATACATAAAAGTAATTAAACATTACCAAATAGAATAAGTATCATGTGAATCAGGTCTAAAATACGGTACATTTATGTGTTATCAGCACTCGAGCACCTGAGTCTAACCTTGTTGCACTTAGCCCATTTTTTCACCACGAATTGTCTTTTATGGACCAATAAAATTTTCTTAATACACATGAGAAGAAAGGGATGAATAAGAAGAATATGGAAAATATGAAAACAAGAAATAAGAATGATAAAGGTGGTCAATGTATCAACCACATTATATTTCGATAAGTATATTTAGGGTTTAATAATGGATTGGATTTTAATTAAGCCAACAATATTTTTTAAAATTTTAGACTATTGAATTTTAATGGCATTGGTCATTCTAGATCAAAATAGAAAAAATATTTGTAATGGTCAAAAGTACAAGTACACAATAAGTTGGTAAAGGCTTGCCGACGGTGCAAAGCCCATGATGGTGTTTTATGTAATTTGGGAGTCCTACTGTGTGAGGTGATAGGCTTTATAGATGACCGATATTGTTGAGAGAAAATGTATGGTTATAATCGTGTATTGTGAATTTAGTAAGCTCTATCCTATTTAGGGTGCAAGGAATGACCCTTACTCCCCTTGGAAGGAAGAATGTTTATAGAGGCCCTTTGGACTTTGGATTTGAGTCCATTTTTGTGGCGTCATACACCATTTTTTTTTATCAAGGGGATTATTGACCACTTATATTTCAAGAGTTATTGGAGACTCCCTCTTTTTTTAATCACACGTTAGGGAAACCTCTAGATGGATCTCTGAGTTATCGCCTTATTGGAATGATTCCCAGGAGATGACACCATTATTTAGTATTTTCACAAATATAACACTATATAATCCCTCAACAACAATGACTTTTCTAAGGGAAAAGTAACTTTAAACACATTGTCGTTTAAAGTGTTCCCCTGGCCATATCAATGAACCCCTTAGTTGCAAACGACCATACTTGTGGGACGGGTCTCTCAGATAGAGGTGCGTTCCTCAGTAAAAGGAATATATATTTTTGATATCTGGTTTAAAAATCATCGGTTATTTAAAACAATGAAGTAGCCACCTTATTTTATTTATTCTAAAAGAATGGGGAAATCTAGATAAAATCCACGAATAAAGGATAAAACGGTCAACGAGACCAAAAGGTGTTGATTTGGGAGTCAGTTATGCATGGGGGAGGTATTAGTACCCTCACATCCATCGTACTCAATAGAAACCATTTAGTTCATGTGTGTTTAAGGATTTGTTAACTTCTAAGTTTAAAATAGGAGAGATAAAGAAAGAATAAAATGTTTTTATTATTTTTGCTCGCCTTTAGTCGTAAGACTTAGTGCCTACGTACTCCCTCGTGCAATGGGAAAGTCAGAGCACCGTAGTTCGGCTAGAAAATGATTTTTTGTTGATTGATGTTTAATTAAAAGACAATTCATCATTTTTTTAAAGGAGAAGACTCGTCTAAACGCCCACAAGGTATGATAAAGAATAAAGGACTACACACCAACACGAAGGAGGGTTTGAGAACGCCTCTAATACTCAAGTGGAGAAGTCGAAAACGATGGGGATAAAGGGAGAACATCTCAATTATAAATGAATCATGTCTAATCTTGAAAAAGGTTTTAAAGGTAAAAGGTGCTCGGACGCACAAAAAGGCTTGAATGAGTTAAGATTGATTTTAAATGGGTGAAAAGTATTGAAACATTAGGCTATCATCTAATGATTCAAATACTAGAAGCGGATGAGTGGACTCATCCAATCGTCTATCATCCCAAAACTTTATTTTGAAATCAATGAAGTGAAACAGGGTTTACATTTATTAAGTGTTTCGAGTGAATAAAAGTATTTAGCTTATTGAGCTATCATCCAATAACCTAAAGACTTTAAATTTGATTAAACCGTCGGGCTATCATCCAACAACTTAACCAAATGTCACTCAAGTTTTTATGCGGATAAGTATTTAGCTTATTGGGCTATCATCCAACAACCTAAAGATTTAATTTATTTAAATTTGTGGGCCATCATCCAATGATTGAAACAAACATCATCCGAGTTTTTTGTGAAAACATTTTTGAAAACAACTCGACGTTGGATCGAGGTTTGAGAAGAAAACTCGATATTGGATCGAGTTTAAGAGTTTATTGAAAGTGTTTTAAATGATTGGTGAATGGAGAAAGAATGAATCGATTTATGATTAACCAAGCCACAAGACTTAATCGATCTCGAGAGAATAGCCAAGCCTACTCTACTATGAAACCCTAATAAAAATGAGAACTTGGTATGTGGATCAAGGGACGAGAGATAAAGGAGAAGCAAAATAATTGTGAATAACATAATAGTAAATAAATCGATAAAGCCCGCAAAGTGACCCATACACAAGCATAGAGCAATTAAAAATAAGTGTACTAGCAAAGTGGGCTACTCTACTAAGATGACTAACTAGAACAATTAATCGAAATAGACTCATTGTAAGAAGGGCCAAGATCAGGCGTACATGTGTGGTCATTGTGGTGCTTCTAAGCTTTGTCGACTTACGGGTTTAAAATGATTCACAATTGAATATTAGTTTAAAATGATTTTTTTTTGTTTGTGTAAGTGACAATTAAATAAATTATAAAGTAAATGCAAGCTAAATAATTATTACAAGTTTTTGGGGAGAGGGATACATTAATTACAAATGGTAATTAAAAATAAAAATAAAATAGAAAGCGATAAATTAATTACAATCCAACAAGGGAGCGAGATACAATTTTCCGAATGGGGAAGAAAAATAAAATAAAGAGAAGAATCTATTAATTGAACATCGATTAAATTAATTAATCAAGTTAAGAAAAATAGATTAGTAAACTATTCTATTTTAATTAGCAAACATCAATTAATTAAAACGATGTAGAAGTAATAGATTAAAGTGAAAATAGAAAGTAGAATTAGAGATGAAATTGAATCGGAAACTTGAGTAACTAATAGCTTACACAATAACAAACAAGTTAGTATTTACAATGTATAAAAATCAAAATGAAATAGAATGAATGATGTACATGAACAAATGAAGAATTAAAAATTTTATTATTCAAATATTTTGATTAACAAATGAACTAAAAATCCAAGAAGTTCAAGCTATTATTCAATTCAAGTTTGAAACATGGAAAATTGGCACTAAAGCACGCTAAGATTAAATCGAATAAATCCAGGCAACCACTACATGATCTTAACAATGCTTCCTAATATTCAATTGATTAAACAAAAATCGGGAAGCCACTAATTAACCAATTTTTCTCATGATAAAACGATTTTCTCGCTCAAATTCACACAAAGGAAACAATATATTGCCCTCAATAGTTTCTCAGTCAGATTTATACGCGAATAAACACGACATTATCGTCACCTTCATCGAAACTAACCAAACATCGACAATCACAACCAATGAAAATCAACAAAAGTGGAGCCATTATCGATTAAACTTCGCATTCGAACTTGAATTGTATCCAAATCTCTTTCAAACAAAAGGAACATTTGCAACTATAGAAAACCAACAACTATCCTCATAGTTTCACGGTTCGTTTCTATGCGAATAAACAAATAAACAACATCACCTTCATTGAAACTAACACAATTATCACAAAGAATTAAGAACAAAACAAAAACACACTAACAATATCATCTTATTCCAACATAGTTACACAAAATTTAACATGGATTCAACAGAAACCACGTATTTGAAACCCAAACAGGATTAGCACCTTCAAGGATGACAACACGCATTCTCGAATTAAAATGAAACAACGTATCTTTCAACTTAACAGGACAACACAATCGAACCGTCACTTTCACATGTACACACACATTATTTACATACTAGTTATTTCCTTTATCACAAATTATCAAAGCTAACAGTAAATCACTCTATCAGAATATTCAACAACTTTCACAAGATTCTTGACAGTCAATATAGTTGAAGAAATAACAATTTACCGAAACGTAGAGATGTATCCGAGCAATTGAAGCTGCTGCTTGCCTTCAAACTGAAATAGATGAAGTTGTTCCGGACAGCTTACGGGTTACTGCTTGCGGAGAGATACGGCGGTTGTATGATGTTGTTTGCATTGATGGAACAGATACGGTGAGGTGAAGATGGATGTTGATATAGAGGATGATGGAGCTGCTGGTTGCGTGAAAGTATGAGAAATTCGCTGGCTGTGAATGGCTCGGAACAGACGGAGGGTGTAGATGGTTGTTGAAGATGACTAGGGCGGTGGAAGTATGAAGGGGTTGTATCGATGAATAGAGAGGAGATGGTTGGAGGAGAAGATGGAAGAGGTCACAGAGAGAATGATGGTGTTGGTGGTTTGATGGACAGTGAATGGTAGAAGGTGAAACAGATCGGAAGGAAGGTGTGGGTAGTGATGATTTGTGAGGTAGAAAGTTGAAAATGAGAGGTTCGAAGGGTGTGATGAAGGGTAGGCGATGGAGGAATGAAGAGGAGGTTTCAGAAGTGGAGAAGATAAAGAGGTGAGGTTTGTTGTAGATATGAGATTTGCGTTTTCTTGTTTATAACAACAACTTTCTATCACTTTAGGTATTATAAAATGACCAAACAAACTCTCTCGTGAGATATTTTAAATTATAAAAGAAAATAAACTAAACAAAATTTTTATATAATTATTTTCTAATAATAAACTAAATTATGATAGAACTACAAAAAATAATTTTTCCTATACAATTTATTTTATAAAATTGTAATAAATTAAATAAGAAAACTATATAGACAATTTCTTTTATCAAATGTTAATAAAAAAATGGACTTTAAATATAAATTGCCTAAAAGTAAAAGAGAAAATATATTTGGATGAAAAACTTAAAACAAAAATAAAAGTAAAATGCACGTAAAAACAGATATGCGTGAAAATAAAATATGATATAAATAATGCGTGATAATATTCGAGATAAAATTTAAGGTACAACAATATTAACAAATGACTAAGTCCTTCATCTAGGGGCAAGTTTCTCCGTTGAAGGAAATCATTTTGTCATGGACCTAAACATATGAGTTAGTCGTTAGATGTCTCCTTGTTTAACTAAGAAATGTCAACCATGGATGCCAATCAATCATCGTGTGTTTGTGTTTAAATTTATTTAATGTAATCAATTACGGCCTATTTTTCTAGACCTTGAAAGTTAGTGGCACGTCTTAGAACATGTTGATTTTTTCTAAAAACCTGATATGATTTATAGAGTGAGTTTTCTACGATTTCCATTATAAAAGATTTTCTGAGCTGTTCACCCTCATCATCTCATCGTCGTGACCTTTTTCTAGGCATGAATCTTTTTTATTTATTTTTTATAGTTAATTTCAAAAATATGTGTTTGAGATGAGGTATTTAGGATAAATTTAGGGCTTTAGGTCAATGGCCCATTTTCTAACAATTATAACAGTGATGGTGATTTTATACTGTCTTATTGTTTTTTTAATGTTGGCAACTTTGAATCTAGTTACAATTCTATAGAACAAATTCGTCTTTTCCAATCATGGGCGGAAGTTTCTTCTTTAGAGGATGAAGACCAAGTCATTCTGGAGATTTTCTTGTCGTTGGAGAGGATGAACATGTCTGGCTTCTCCAAGCATCTGTACTTCTACTTTTAACTCTCTTTCATCAAATACATGGAAGTTATTTTCCCCCGCTCACATTTTTCTGGGGAGATCTTAAGAGTTCTTAATATCTCCCTCTCAATTGTTTCCCAATATCTGGGGTTATATTTGATAACATGTAAAATGCACTATTTAATTAGCTCAATTCACACTTGTTTTAGAGTAAATTCATGCACTTTTGTGGTTTTATGTTGGTAATGTGTTTCAAGTATTGATGAAAAAACGACAAAATAATCCAAGTTTTCTATTGTCATGACGAGAACAACCCGATCATGACAGTCATCATTCCCAGATGCACCTAGATCATCAGCCACTCAAGTCAACAAAATAAGAAAAGCAAGTCAAAGTATCATGATGAGATGACAGTTAACCTAGCTGACGCTCATGATGATATTGATGACTAGAAAATTGAACCAGTCATCACAAATATTTTTTTCCCCACTCCTTCACTTACTCCACTTCTGTTTCTCAGTCCACATCAGTTGCAAATTGAATTTTACACTATAAATAGGCCACTAGTTTACAATTTTTATCATCCAAGCTTTTTTAGAGCCATAAATTTACTTGTAAATGCACTTGTACCTCACATTGAAGTGTTCTTGCACACATTAGATCTACACTTGGAGCCTTATTTTTATTGTTTATGTTGTACTTTCAATACAAGTCAATGCTATTTTATTCCTTCTATTTACATTATTGATGTTTCAATTGAAATTATGTACCAGATCAAAGTCTCCATATGTAACAGTTTTAATATATGCAAGTTTCAATTTTCATTTGTACTTCAGGTTGTTATTTCTTTACTACTACTTTAATAATGTTTTGTTTAATAATATGTTTTTGATTCATTGCATTCAACATGTCTGAGTAAACTGTTAAGTCTGGAATGTAAGGACCAACACACCGACAAGATTTCGTAAAGTGCAAGCATAATAAAATTGTAACGATAATATTTTCTAGTTTTTCAAAATTCTATTTTTAATGCTGAAATTTACAATAAAAGTAGAAATTCTGACATATTGGTTTCGGCTCGAAAGAGAAAAAACGTATCTAACTAAAGTAAATTCAGATTTTAATTTTTAAAAACAGTAAAAGCGCTTTTTAAATTATTTAAGAAATTAATTTTCAAATGGGATTTTAAACTAGTAAATCGTATCACGCGAAAGCAGGTGTTGATGAGTTTAAATTCCGTTAACAGAAATACGAAAGCTGATGGGGCCTTTATATTAACTTTTCTACTAAAAATATTGTTCTTATCAAAATAAGATGCAGCAATTTACATGAGTAACAATTGTAGATGCAAATCACATTCCGATCTCTCGTTGTTAAACTTGAATTAAATCGGTACTTTTTCAATTATGCGCAAACAAACTACCGTGTTGCCTAAGATAAACACATTAAGCATAGATAAAGGTCATTAGTGATTGGTCTATGTGGGATCGATAATCTTTTAAACTAAAATTAATAAAGTTATGGATTTAGAGCTCTATCAAATTTTTGGCGCTGTTGTCGGGGACCAATTTCATAGATCCATTATTACATCGTATAGACTAATGCATTTTTCATGTTTTAATTAATTTCCCCCTCATATTGTTGTATGTGGAGAACCTGTAGCACCGGGATCCTATATGAACCAATCAATAAAATCGAGCGCTGCCTACGTGTTAGGCAACACCTTCAACGAATTCAACAAGAAATGATGGAAATCGATAACCTCTCACTCAAGGATTTCTCCATCCCTTTTCAAGACGAACCTTACTTAAGTATTTTTAATCCTAAACTCTAACTGCTGTAGACAGTGCAGCATATTCAATTCCTTGGTAACACGTCGAAGGGTCAGAAGTACTTATATGTCCTTGTGCAGCTCGATGATACACTCAAAAGTAATGGTACCAACCACTGAAGCCATTAGATTGAATCTATTACCATTCTCCATAAGGGATAGAGCCTGAGTTTGGCTACATTCCTACCATGAAATCGTAACCACGGGAATACGGCCTCTTCATCAGGTGGTTGATGGGAAGATTATTCCTCTGGATTCCCTCCTAGTAGGGAAAACGAAGAATTGTACACCAAAGGGAATCCGATTGGCGGGGAAGATGACCGTGAGGAGAAGTTTTAGTTTATTTTCTTGGGTTCGCATTCTTGTATTTTTTGTAACTTTTTTACAAAGGGCTCGCGGATGCTTTTGGTTGGGCGGTGTGCTCGTACGTTTGTGAACGTAAGTGAGCAGTTATATAAAATAGTAAAAGATCAAACTGCGTTAAAAGTGGCGCTAGGAATCGAATCGAATTCGGATCCTCCTCAAACGATTTACTCTTTTGATTTTTATAAAGATGCATGAGCATCAAGCTTTATTATTTTCAACACAAGAAATTATGATTATGAAAAAGGGGAAAGCTGCTAATACCCTCAATTGATTTTGATATGCGTAACGACTAGCGCAAACTAGACATAACGCATTGGGGAGATTCCGGGTAAGGGGTTTGTTATATAAAGGAATAGATGGAGCACCCTAAATATATATAGTTATCTATAGCTTTATATATGAATACGTTTGATATGTTTGTGTGTTTTAATTGCTACTTCTATGATTGGAAAAGTTTCTCCTTTGGGATTTTAAGAAGGATAGATTATATGGGATCCTAGGTTTTGTTATTATTGTGCTCGCAAAGATCTTTGGATCTTCTGCATACATATCCCCTAGTGGGAATCAGAGCATTTGTAGCTCGGATCTAAAGGGATCTATAGTTTGTTTGGTTTGAGGGAGAAAGAAATTTGCTCGGCAAGGATGAGACCTTGTGCCTGCGTATTCTCAAAAGGAAGTTGAGAAAGTCAGAGCAATCGTAGTTCCCACTTATGCTAGTGGAAGCAACGGGATGTTATTAAGAGACACAGACGAATGTCATCTTAATGAAAAATGTATCTAATCTATTTTATCACATACATTTTGAAAGGTTGATTGATTAAAATCTTTCATCGTAAGTTATAGGTGTTTTGCTTGAGTGTACAAGCGTTACCACTTACATGTTTAAGAAAGATGTTTTGAAAAAGATGATTGAATCTTTTAATTGTAAGCATTGGGTGTTTTGCTTGAGTGTACAAGCGTTACCGCTTACAATTAAGAGATGTTTTTGTTTGAAAAGAGTTTGAAAAGTTTTTGATTGTATGTGATGTGATAGATGAGATTCTTCTTCCATAGAGATGATAAATGTCTAAATCTCGAGGAGAAATTGATTGGATTAAAGGGATGCTTTTAAGAAGCCCATGGGTCCTTGTATTGTAAGCCCAAGAGGAGGCATTTCGAGGGTCATCGAGGGTCATCGAGGGTCCTTGTATGAAGCTCAAGAGGAAGCTATAGGGTATGGCTGGCTTTGGCTTTAAAAGGGATTTCACCGAGAAACCATCCTTTTGGAATCAAGAGCAATTTCACCGAGAAATTATACTCTCAGGGTTCTATCTTAGCGCAGGTGATTCTTTGTATTAGAAGCCCAATAGGAGGCTGTTAAGAGATTTCCTGTCTCTTTCATTGTATGATGCCCAAGAAAAGGCTAAACTCAACGAGGAGTTCTTTTGAACGAAGCCCAAGAGGAGGCTGACTCAACAGGTGAGTGTTGTCTTATATGAAGCCTAAGCGGAGGCTAAACTCAGTAAATGAGTTTTCTTATATGAAGCCTAAGAGGAGGATAAACTCAGATGAATGAGTTATCTTGTATAAAGCCCAATAGGAGGCTAAACTCTGCAGGGATGAGTTATCTTGTATAAAGCCCAAGAGGAGGCTAAACTGTGGGGAACCTATTGGTTAGACTAGTTGTTATGTTATAACTAGACAGTTATATAAACAAGTGTGTGTGTGTGTGATATGTATTCACAGGAGTTTATGAAGGAAATATAAACAATGCATGATGTTTATTTACAAGAGTTTATGAAGGAAATATAAACAAGTGTTTGTGAAACAAACGTTTAAAACGAGCGTAACTTGATTATTTACAAGTTTGAATTGTGTACAAGGATGTAAATATGTACACGAACGAGTATTTATGTACAGAGAGGGATGGATGTACATAGAAGGGTTGGGACTTACACCATAAGGGTGGCCCGTTGGTTTAAAAGCAGTTTCACCGGGAATAATGCTCCTTTCAAGACCAATGGTATTTAGTATATATACAATCGAAACGGAAACGAACGATCGAAGTTTTCCTGTATTTGAATATTTACAGAGGTATCTGTATTATGTACAGGTTAAAAAGTTGGTATGTATATGAAAAGAATTTGATATGTACAAAGAAATATGTATGTATATAAAGAATGTTGGGACTTACACCGTAAGGGAGGCCCATGATCGGTTAAGAATTTTGAGAGAAAACGAATTCGATTTTATCGTTTAATCGGATCGATCATGGAAAAAGATGCAAGTTTGATGAAAAGTTTTGAAGAATGTCATTTGAAAGTGTTTTTGAAATGTGAAATTTATTTATAAGAAGTTTTTGAAAAGAATCGGGCTTCGAAAGTTTGAAAAAATCACCTTTTAAGGTGTTTTGAAAAGTACTCAAAAGTGTCGTTTTCGGCTCGATCAAAATATAATCGGATGAAAGTTTTTCTGAAAATTTTTCACACTATCATAAAATAGGCACATTAATTGACAAGTGTACAAAAAATCACCTCAAAATGAGGAGTTTTGATTGGGTTTTGAAAAAGTCAAAGTTTGTAAAAATATGAATGAAAAATTAAAAGTTTGGCAAAAGGTCCCAAGGCTACTCGAACCCGGACTGTTAGGCAAGGCATGGTATAAGTGACTTAAGAGTGAGTGGCAACACTGTAAATACATCCGTGTATTGTGATAAACCAACTAAATATATTTTAAATTGAATATTTGAATTCAAAAAGCAGCAGCTTTGTTCTTCATCTCCAATCCTTCAATCAATCTTCAAATCTTCGTTTCTTGATGAAATCAAAAGATGTAAACATCAATCTTGCTCGTTTCAAGCCCATGAACATGATGGTGTTCTTTAATTTCATTTATTTTAAGCCCAGCATGATTGAATTTCTGAAGAACACGAAGAACCCTAAAATTGAAAAATCTAATTGAAATCGTGTATGGTTGATGAATTGATCAATTGATTGAGGGTTATTGATCGTGGATAGTGCAGAAACAAAATGGCCAAGAGTTTTTTTGACTGGAATCAAGAAATCATAGAGTTCAAAGTTGATCTTCTTACCTGTTCAAGCTGAGATCGAAAATGGTGAAGGAGTGTTTCCAGTTGTGATTTTGTGATCCCTATAGCACCAACGGCTCTTGTGGAAGGTGTGAGGATGGTCTGCTTGTTCTGGAATAGTTTGGAATGTCCTGACCAAGTCGACCTGCATACAGCTCAAAGTGAAACTGGAAATCGTGGTTAGAGGTGTTACAGATTGTTGTTAATGGTCTGCATCATCTCTATGATGTATGTTGATGATGTTTGGATGATCAAAACTCAAGTTGCTTGAGCCAAAGTCCAAATTCGAATGATAAGGCAGTTTTGGCAAGCTTATGAACATGAAATGCAAAAACTGATTTTCAGCTTGGCTTGTGTTGATTTTATGTTTCAAACAAGTTTCATATGGATATTAAAACATGTTAGACACCAAATTACTCAAAGTTTTTCACAAGTTTTCAAAAATGCAAGTTTTCTCAAATATCACTATGTTTCTTGAATTTTAAGAAAGAAGAGAGAAAACATGTTCTTGCATGGCTTTGGTGTGGTTTGAAATTGAAAACAAGACCTCTATTGTATAGGCCACAAGTTCTGAAAAATAAGTGAGAAAGTTTGGCTTTGGTAGTTTCAACTTGCCTTAGAGGGCAAGGAAGTCATTTTTGCATTAAATGCAAAAGGAAGCTTCCTTTTAACCATGGTTAAATCTTACCATGATCCTATCTCAATGTAATTACTCTCCCTCTGATCTTTATCAGTCCTATCTCACTTGGCAAGGTGGCATGCTTCTAGAAAGAAAGAAAATGCAAAATGACCTATAATTTTGAAAGTTTGTACTTGAAAATTATGGATTTTGGAGCTCTATGTTTCAAAATCAAAAGTGTGGCTAGACTCCATGGATTTGAGAGTTCTTGGACATTTTGGAAAGCTTGTTTCAAGGGCTACAACTTTCATGTTTTGAGTTTTTTCCAATTCAATGTAGAACTATGTGAAAAAATGCCATGAAGATTGGAAAAAGTACAAAATTTTAACACTTGAAAATTTTTCTAAGTGTTGAAAATTTTGACTTTTTGTTGACTTTTCCAAATTTCTTGATTTTTTATGATCATGATGGATCATTTGAAGTATTTTGATGATGGAAAAAGTTTTATCTTGAAAGAGTTGACCAAAAGTCAAAGTTTGACTTTTCAATGGAGATGAAATTTCATCAGATGATTCAGAAATTGACTGATGAAATCTGTGAACTTCTGTGATGTTTTGAATTCAGAAATTAGGTCAACATGTTGTATCTAAGATGGGAAGATCAATCTCTAACCAAAAAAGTCATTCATTGATCAGAAAATCAGAGATTACTCATCCTCGATGAAAACCCTAATTGGTCGATCCTTGATAGATCCATGAGAAAAGTTGGATATCTGAAAATCAGAGGTTGATGATTTGATCAAGATAGATCAAATGAGGTGATTAAAACTCAAACCCTAATTGATTGCCTCTTGAATTAGATGAAAATTTTGTGAAACCCTAATTTTGACCTGTAGAATCCACACCCGATTAATTCTGTTCTGAACCGTTAATGATGAAGTGATGAAAATGTGAGGTGGTATATTAGGTCAAAAATTGGGGTATGACACAAACCCACATTGAGATGTATGATTATTAAGTTTTACATCAACAATGTTTATCTAAAGCAATAGCAAAACAGGTTTGTTTGATGCAATTTGATAAATAGAAAATAGTCATTTTTAAAAATAAGACATAGATTGCGATTACTACTCTAGACTTATCTCGTTGAGAATAATTCATATCCGAAGTTAAAAGTCAAGTTCGAGTCGAAGCTACGATGCTCGTGCTGTCCGAGTTGATGTTACGAAGGATGAGCTTAAAGGTAGTTTAGCCTCATCGTGGTCATGATTCGAAGATGATTACGGACAAGGTCCGAAGTTAACAAATATGGAACTTCGGTGGAAGTTCAAAGTGATGGTTCGGACAAGGTCCGAAGTTAACAAAGGTGGAACTTCGGTGAAAGTAAAACTTCAAGAAAGTCCGAGAAGAGATACGGTTCTAGAATCGAATGAGATTACGAACAAATAGGTTTTGAAGAAGTTCACAAGATGAAAGTGTGGTGAATGCCATGAAAGAAGAACTTAAGACTTGGAAGTTAATGAGCTTCCAAGGAAGAAGAAAGCCATCAACGTCATATGGGTGTTTAAGGTGAAGCTTAAGCCAAATGGATCAATTGGCAAGCACAAAGCAAGGCTAGTGGCGGAGGTTTTCTTGAAACACAGGTAGATTATTTTGAGGTGTTCGCTCACGTAGCTAGGCATGAAACAATCAGTTGGTGATTGCCTTAGTTGCGAAATAAAGTTGGCGATGCATTTGGATGTGAAGTCGGCATTTAATGGTCTATTACAAGAGGAGGTATACATGTCACAAACTTGAGCTTCGTGAAAAGAATCGAAGGGATGATGTACAAGTTACACAAAGCTCGTATGGATTGAGCAAACACCGAGCTTGGAATCGAAAGATTGATTCATGTTTCAAGAAGCAAGGGTTTAAATATGAGATGAAGTAGGCGTGTATGTGAAACATTCGGAAGCAATATGATTCTAGTGTGTCTTTATGTTGATGACATATTGCTTATGGGAGTTGCAACCACAAGAAGAAACCAGATATTCGATGAAGGATGTCAAGACCGAACACCTTACTCGTTTGAGGGATGTAATTGGTGTTGTGGATTTTGATGGATATGAATTAAGGGATGGTGTTGAGAATAATTCATATCTAGAACTTCGAAGTTCGATGTCTATCCAAGTTGATGTTCGTGCTTTAATGGTGAAGATGAAAGTTCGGTATTGGTCAAAAGTTGTTGAACTTTTGAGGTCGTGTCAAGTGTTTAACTTCCTTATCTTAATTATTAAGTTTAGGTTTAAGGGTAGTTTAGTATTTGTTAGTTTGTATTGTTAGTAGTTTTAGCTTGATCACCAAGATTAGATTTTTATTAGGGTTTATGGGCATATTTATTTTTGGGATTTTTTGTATATAAATATGTACTCTTATTTCATTAATAAACAACCATCCTTATTTTCATGCTCTTTTCATTATTCAATCGTTCCTTCTCTTTGTCTTTGTGCACCAACAATCCGACAATTTATACAAAAAAATAGATTACGAGGTTTACTTGAGAGTTTTCATAGAAAAATAGATAAAATTGTGCGTCTCCACTTTCGTGGCGTGCACAATCTAAATGTTAGCTAACGACTTTCTCAATTGAGATCAAGTTGCTTTATTAGTGACGCCTCAAACTCAACCGTCTAACAATCTATTTTCAAACATTTAAACATATTCTTCCAAATCATACTCGTCTCCATGTTGTATTTGCTTTCGCAACTGAAAATATATTTCCAAACTATTTTTTTCCTCTTCTTTAACTGTTAAAATTTTTCTTCTACTCTTTCATAATTTCTATACTTAAATATATGGCATCTACTTCATATTTGATTTCACGCGTAACCGCTTTTGTTTTCATCTTACTTTTTTACATTCAAGAGTAAAAGTAATTTTTCTGGATTTTACTTAATTTTTAGAAAGCTATTTTTAAAATACTACGTTTGAAACGTTGAGAATACACTTCTGTTATAATGTGACTTTTGACGGTGACTCTTTGGTAGATGATACTATGAGAATGATATATATTTGAATAGGAGAGAGATATAAAATAAAAATGTAATCAAATATATCTCAAAATACACCTTACTTTTATAAAATTGATGGATGGTAAAAATATGTTAAATAGTTATAGGATTAAAGTATTTTACTAATTTCTTAAGCTGATTTTTTATTTAAAATTTAACGAGATGAATCAAATAAAATGAAAGGAATTTCCTTTTTAATACAATATCTTAAAGAATCGAATTTCTTAAATATTTCTTAATAAGTAAGAGTTGAATTCTATAAATTGTGGCATGTGTTAATTTTATATGAATCATTCTCTTTTATAATTAAGCATACAAGAGAAATATGAAGCATCTTATTACTGTTTTGATCATCGTTTTATGGATCCTTCCATACCCAAGTTCATCTTCTCGAATGTTGATTGAATCCTCTGTCATTGAAGCACATCAAGCATGGATGATCAAGTATGGAATCCATTATCCAAATAGCACTGAGATGGAGAAACGGTTACGAATCTTCAAAGAGGAATTAGAATACATTGACAACTTCAATAAGGCTGGTAACAAGAGTTATACAGTTGGTTTAAATCAATTTTCCGATTTAACTACCGAAGAGTTTATAGCTTCCCATACTGGATACAAAGATTCAAACCAAGGTTCTTACCCCAAAGCCGGATCATATCCAGTAGTTTACAACATCAGTGATGATGATCTTCCTACATCTTTTGATTGGAGAGAGAGAAATGCGGTTACCGATGTTAAGGATCAAGGAATATGTGGTAACTATTAACCCTATTGCTTAAGATTTTTAGAAATTATTATTTTCATTTAATCAATTTTGTATGTTATAGGTGGTTGCTGGGCATTTGCAGCTGTGGCAGCTGTGGAAGGTTATTGGAGTATACAAAAGGGAAGACTGTTGGACTTGTCAGAGCAACAATTAATTGATTGTGATAAGGTTAGCCACGGATGTATAAATGGTAGTATTGTTAGTGGCTTCAGTTCTATAATATTAAGCGACGGTATTCGTGAAGAATTTGAATATCCATACAAAGGAGCAAAACGGACATGTAAAAATGATGATGAGTTTGAAACTGAAGCTTTCATAAGTTGTTATAGAATTCTACAACCAAATAATGAACAAAATTTACGAAGAGTCGTGACAGAACAACCTGTGGCAGTTAATATTGCTATTGGGGATGAATTTAGAAGATACACAGGAGGGCTTTATTCCGGAACATGTGGAACCGAAATAAATCATTCTGTTGCTATAGTTGGCTATGGTGTGAGTGAAAAAAGGTTAAAATATTGGTTGATTAAGAATTCTTATGGTAAATATTGGGGTGAGAATGGCTACATGAGGTTGCTAAGACAAGGTGATGGACCTGAAGGTCATTGTAGAATTGCTGCTCAGGCTGCTATTCCTTGTATTGGTGGGTAATTTCATATTTCGCTTTTAGTTTCTCTTTATAGTTTCTACTTTTTCCTTTAGTATTGAAATCCAACCTATGGTTTTCAAAGAAAAATATAACATTTTAATACTTATGATTTTAGAAATATTTGTATTGGTTGTTTATAAAGTGGTGATAGAATTGAAATCACGAAACATTATGATATAATCGTTTCTCTCTGATTACTTATTACATAATCTCTTTGAATTCCATATTTCATTTTAATTTCACATTTCTGTCTGCATAAAATAATTTTATTCACGATTCTTTATGTTTTAAATTTTTGTTGAATTTTAATTTTTGGATTCACCATAAAATAAATCTATGACAATATGAATAATAAATTACAATTTAATATGATTACGAATCAAACTCATCACCAAAATTCAATTGAAAACATATTTTAAGGAAAAAAATCTTTGATATCTTTTAAAAATAATAATAATCCAATTAAAAATATTTTATTTTTATGAATTAATATATATAGTTATTTTAATTATAGACTACTTTGATAATATAAATTTATATATTAAATTTTAAATAACAAATGTAACCATAATTATTCATCAATTGAAAATAATTTTACTAAATATATTTTAAATTAGAAATTTCAAATTAATATGTAACTATAAAAAAACTTAAAATAACCGTATACTAATTCACAAAACTATTTATTGATAAGATTTATCGCTTAATAAATTATATAGTAATTAAAATCATCGATTAATAAATTATATATTAATTAAAAATATTAATAGATATACTTGTTGTATCCCAAAAATTGAAATTAATATAATTTAAATCTGCATTTTCATCTTATTATCATAATCATAATATTTATAAAAGGAAACAATACATATAGTTATATTAACATTTGTAATTAATGTATAATTATTTGAATTAATTTTAGATGCAAAATTATGATACAAATGCTTTTGATTAATATATAATTATATTAATTTTTTATGCCAAAATTAATGGATACAAAAAAAATGCCAATTTTTGAATGTCATAAATCATTGGAAAAAAAGAACCCCATAAATAGACTCTTGACACCAGTCTATGCTCTCTATATATTGATTTGTGGAACCAATGTTTCCTTCTGATTGGCACGTGCATAAGATTATTCAAAATTTTGTGCTATTCAGATCAATCCCTAGAATGTGTGCTCCATCAATATTGAGTATTCCATCCATATTGAGTATTACATAAACTCTAAAATTTGTGAAATAGAAAGTGCAAGCATATCTATTAGGAGAAGAGACGAGTGAACTAGAAAGTCTAGGCATATCTAATATTCAAAAGTACCTCTTTTACAAAAGAAACTGATCAAGCTTTATAATCTTCTTTGTCACACATAACATGCTCAGTTAAGGATAAGAAAAATACTCACTTGACCCTTAAGTATGGAGAAGATATGTGTGGTAGTGCACCTTAAGTATGGAGAAGATATGTGTGGTAGTGCACCGAGTTCTCTGCATCCAGAAATTCAAATACCATATATACAATATTTACAAGAGATGAATATTAACAAGCCCTGAAAAGTAGTCATTCCAATTCTTAGAAGCAATCAAGGAGAACCAAATAGGACCAAACTCATATCTCATTCTTTTTTTTCTTGGTTCAGGTCCACCCTCTTAGTCTTATTCTGATCGCCTCCTGCTTCTGTTTGGTGGTTACAATGCTCAACCTTAGACACATTACGAGAGTAGTTGTCACTCGAGTCCACAAGCATTGGGATGTAACATTCTCTCTGCCAATCATAGTTGTTTGTACAAAATCAAAGACAAATGAAATAAAGTAACATTAGTTTCATGAAGTATACAACGATTTTGTTAAATAGAGAGACTATATCAGCACTACGGTTTTAATATAAAGTGTTGTCAAATAGCAACTATCATCATTTTAGGGCTGCAATGTTACGGAGTTTGAACAAACTGATATTTCTATAATCCGCAATTTACAACAGCGAATCAACATATCAAATGTGAATTAAATAAATAATAAACCCAAACCTGAGTTCTATAGAAAAATAAGACAAGTGAGTAAAATCAAACAGTGAATCAAAACACAAACCTAGGATTAAGAAAAACACAAACTTTTCTTCAGCAGAATGTTTAAAAAACCAAACTTTATGTTAAAATTCAATACCCTCATCTTGGTTACAAACAAAATCTAAAAATGGATGCAAAAAAATCAGAGAAAACCCAAAAAAATCACTCACATCCATAGTTGGAGAGAGAAGAGGCGGAGACTTTGCAAACAGAAAGAATATGCCTTCTAGAGAAGGGTTGAAAGAACACGACCTCACCAAACCTGCTCAAGAGGTGGTCGAGCTGGAAACGCCAAAATGAGAACGATGTAAGGTGGTCGGTTGAAAACGAGCGTGGTCGAGCTGAAGATGTGGAAGAAGGGTCTAAAATTTCATCAAACGAGTAAAATTTATGGAACGGTACTCCGTTGAATTATTATTTATTTTTCTTCAAATTCCGTTGAATTGGAAAAGTGGATGAATAGGTATTCTTAGAATTTTATTTTTATATTTTATCATTTTATTAATAAAAAATATTAAAATTTCAAAAAAACTATATAATTCTCAAATTATTTCACCTAGTTTTTCATAATTTTTTTTTTATTTATAATATTTAAAAAATAATAATTTTGACTATGTTTTGGTCTTCAATAATATATATTTATATTATAGAATTTTAAAATTAGTATTTTAATTTATAAAAACAAATTAAAACAATATTATAGTATTTTGATAATATTAAAAAAACCATTTTTTAAAAATAAAACATACTTATCTTCAAAAATAAAATACCCCAATTTAGATTATATCTTTTATTTAAAAATTTATGAATTTTTATGTGATTTATTTAATTCATAAATATTAATAATTTAGGAAAACGAAATGTTTACACTTGTTTTGACATATATACACCGTATTAGTATATAAAAAACATACCAGTTTCCATTTTTTTATTAATTTACTTCACTTTGAATACCGTGCAACCAACAATTGGCTTTGGAGTTATGTACTGTGTAATAAGGTGTATGAAAAATAAGGTGCAATAATAGCACAACTCTAATTTAATTATTTAATTTTGTGTGGTTGGAAATAGGGGTGTCAAAACGGATTGGGCCCGTCGGTGTATGAAAAATAAGGTGCAAGAATAGCACAACTCTAATTTAATTATTTAATTTTGTGTGGTTGAAAATAGGGGTGGTAAAACGGATTGGGCCCGTCGGGTCGGTCCGTTGATCCACCATTTTTGGCGGTTTGGGCTGAAGTTTTTTATTAGATATCTTAGTTGGCATGTCCCGTCTAACCCGCTAAAAAAAATGGGTCGAGGCAGGGCGGAGCGTGTTTTGCTCGCGAACTTTTTGTTTAAACTTTTTATTTTTTACTTTGAATTAAAACAACTTTAACTATAAAAATAACATTTTTCTCTTAGGATTATGTTGATTACATTGAATTTTAAATTATTATACAGACAAATTGAATATAAACTCAATATTATTTTTATAACTTTCTAATACATGTGTTGATTGGAAAATTTTGAAATAAAAGAACAATTGTATGACATGCAGAATCATTAAGTTTCAATACATTACCTCACATATTTTCTTTAGAAATAGATGTTGATGTTAAGAAAAGAAGAATTTGATTAGTGTATACATGTGACAAATTTATAATTTAACTATTATGAAAACAATCAATATAAGAGTCTACATGATGTAAACATTGAGAAAGTCGAGTGTTGATATTTTATGTACTACTATTTTATGCATTGCGATGTTTTATGTAGTGTAATTGTTATCATTGTTTATCTTGTGTAAAATCTTAATATCATTCTTTAGTAGTTAGTTTTTAAATAGGATTAGGATGATATTCATTGCTTAGTTTTTTTTTTTTTTTTTTTTATATTGTGATTGAATTTATTGCGTTATTTTTTTGTTGTAATTGATCTTTTATGTATTTTATTTTTTGAATTATTTGGACCAACACATGTTGAAGTTCTATGTGTTGAAAAAAAAATTTTGTCGATTATTTGATGATAATTAAAAACATATAAATTATGTAGTGAATTAAATCTTAAAATAAAAAATATATAAATTGGCGGACCGGCCCGCCAATCCACCAACTCGTTAGTAAACGCGGTGGACTTGATATTTGAATTCAAACACCTAAGTTAATCCGCTCCACCCCGCCCCACTTCTGGACGGGCTTAAATGGGGCGGACCACCCGCTTTGTCACTCCTAATTGAGAGTGTGTGAACATATGAGATAGAGGGGTGTGAAAGTAATTATAGATTAGTAGAGTAATTTAAAATTATTAGAATTATTTAATAATTAAAATAAAAATGATTTCTGTGATTTATTTAGTTAAAATAGGATAATAGAGAAATAAGGGGTAAAATTTGTATTTGAGAGAATAATGAGGACATAATCGAGAGTTAAATGAGTAAGTGAGGGTTTATGAGGAAAAGTATAATAAGAGATATTTTATAGTAGAAAAAGGAAAAATAAGAGAATAAGAGATTAATTGCATTATAGGTGAAAAAAGGAAGAAAAGAAAAAAAAGGCTATGAGACGGAGGTAAGCAGAGCATTCATCCAATTCTGACGTAAGAGTGGATAATAGTAGATATAGAGCTTTAGTTCTTTTTTATTGATATTGATTGTTATATGAGTATTGGTGACACTAGTGAAATTTTTAATGTAGATGTTGGGTATGTTATATTTTGAAATCATTGATGATGCTGTTTTAAATTGATTTGGTCATATGATTTAATTGATGTCAATATCTGACGAATAGTAAATTTGATGTTTTAATTATTAATATATGATTTAATTGATGTCATGTTTTAATTATTAATGTATGATTTAATTGATGTCGATATGTGACAAATAGTAAATTTAATGTTTTAATCATGAGATAATTGTCGGGTTTTAAATTCTGAGATCATAATTTTTGACAGAATTAAGATAGAAATCAGAGGTCTGAAAAGCGTTCAACGTTAAAAAGACATAAAAAAATTTATCTTAAATTAAAATTAATATAATTAAATTGTAATTAATAAATAACAAATATTATTTACACTTTATTTCATTCTATTATCACAATATTTAGAAGAAAACAATAAATATGGATATATATTGATGTTTCTAATTAATGTACAATTATTTGAATCATTTTTTTTTAATACAAAAATATAGATATAAATGCTTTTAATTTTTATATCTATTTCTATTATAAATCTATAAAAATGAAAGTACCTGGATTTTACCACAGTACCCCAACTGAAAAATTCCTATTTAGTCTATTTTTTAAGGGTAATAAAGTAACTTTGTCAAATACTTGCACCACATTGATTTGAAGCTGATGTGTCACTCCCACATTTTTTCTCCATTTTTTAATTTTTTTCTTTTTTACAATTAACTCCCACAGTTTTTCCCCATTTTTTAATTTTTTTCTTTTTTACAATAAACAAACTAATTGGAATAATTACAATTACAACGTGATCATAACCCAACGAATTTCAATTTCTGGGAATACCAAACGTATTTCCCTTCCCCATGCCAATTCATTATCTTTCTCTTCATCAAAATTCAAATTGTAATGGAACACCAACAGTTCTTCTCTCTTCCTTCAATGCTTCCCCACTGTCTACTTATGTATAATCTCAATTGCTTCACACAAAAAAAAACCTAGAACACACCTCCCGACCGTCGCAAACCGTTCAAGCAAGAAGATGAATCAGCTTTATCCGCCAAAGCTGAAAAGCTTCATTCTCTTCAATCTCAGTTCTCCGCAAATCACCCCGATAACATGTATGTTGCTGATTCTCTCTTCAATTTCGCTTACTAAATTTTCGTTTTCCTTTTGTTTTGGTTTTGATAAATCTGGTTGCAAATACACACAACGTCGTCGACAACCATCCATCTTCAACAAATCCTTCGCGGCTAGGAGAAAAATGGTATGTTTCTGATCTCGATTTCATCTTTTGATGTCCCATGTTTCTGCATAACCACTTATTTTGTAGTTTTTTTGTTATGTGTGATATAGTCTTTGGTGGAATATGAAGAATTTCTGCATATTCTACGTGTGCTAAAAATCAATGTCGATGGGAAACAGAAGATAATGTTCTCACTATCTCAAAGTCATTTTCGGAAACCATTTTTGATGCGTCATTGTTAGTTTGGTTTTTACAGATCACGAGACTTGGTTAGAGGTAAGAAAAATTGCTCAAATCTCACTGTGGAACATGAAAAATTGCTCAAATCTCACTGTCGCTTGTGTTTTGTCATTTGTTTGAATTTACGTATTTTTTGTGTTTAACTCTTTGTGAAGGTTTCTTATTAATTGAGACATTTGTGAATTTGATTATATTTAGGATTCTGTTGATGATGATGACTTGAATACTTCAGCTGTTCCAGATGATAATGCTGCAGGAGATATTCAAGATTTTAAATTCAGTTGTGAAGGTGTTAAACCTGTTCATATTATTGATGTTTGGTCATTGTTTTTTCTTTAGATCTCTGATGGATTGCATGAGAGTTTGGGACACAAACCTGTTCAAAGTGAAATATCTGATGGTGTGGCTTGAGATTTGAGTTCAAAATTTGACATTGTTGGTGGTGAGAACAAATCTGAAGGCAACTGTTCTAATTCAACTGATATTGAGACAGATTCAACAAATTGCACTCATGTTAAAAGAGGAATTATACAAGTTGTTGGATGTTCTAATTCAACTGATATTGAGACAGATTCAGCAAATTGCACTCCTGTTAAAAGAGGAATTATACAAGTTGTTGGAGATGATGATGAGGCAGGTCCAAGGATTCTGAAAAATATCAAGATTGAGAAGGAATGAATAAGTTATTAGTCTGAATCACATAAGTTTATCTTTGATGCATTACTTTTTGTTTTGTCTACGATTTCAGAATTATGGATTTAAGTGGCAGTTCTTTAGCCCAAGTTTTCTTAATACATTTTGTCTTATGAATTTTTTGATACATTTTGTCTTAATACATTTCATGTATTTCATTTTGTTTAATTTTACCTTTCATATTGTTCTTCTGTGTTCATTTGCGTTTAATAATTACAAATGTAACTAACAGTGCAAATAATTTATACCGAAATGGTATTCCTTACGTCTTGGATGACACCTTAACAATATTCCTTATGCCTTGGATGAACTAATGGTTTAATGATTTACTTTAATTTTTTTTATAAGACAAAACTTAAAACATTTAGTGTAATATTTCTATAAGACAACACCTTTTGAAACGGTAAATCTATACAACCAAAAAAATCGTTTGCCCAAAATGAAACGGTAAATCTAATTTATTTTGAATCAAAATTTTAATTCTCATTTGTTGTGAAATTTGAATAAAAATACTATTTTGTATTGATTTTTTTTTTAATTACTATAATTTTAGAAATAAATATTATAATTTTTAATAAAATATTTATGATTTAATTTTTTAAAGTACGACTAATTAATATATTTTTATACAATATTAGAAACAAATATTACAATTTTTTAATCAAATATTTGAGTACCATTTAATTCGATACTTTACCAATATATCTTTTGAATGAAGACATTATTATAATTTATTTTTATTATACTTATATGGAAATTATTTTGAAAGATGAAATAAATATTGTTTAATTTTTATGTATGATTTGATTTTGTAAAATATTATGATCAATCAAATTTGAATTCTCTTTTAATATTATAGGTTTGATACTGTTTCATATTGTAGCAATATTTTATACATTAGAATATATAAAAATATGAAAATAATTAAATCAAAACTTTACAAATATATCTTTTGAATGGAGGTATTAATATTATTTAATTTTATTATATATAAAAATTACTTTGAATGGTAACATTAATACATTTTATTTTTATGCATGATTTGATTTCAAAAATTTATGATCAATAAATTTTGAATGGAATTATAATTTAACCAATAAAATTTTCTACTGACTTCTAAATATATTTGTGTATATTTTTTGAAAGGTTACATTTATATTCTTGAAAAAATTAACGTAGTTTAAACGATGTATTGCTAACTATAAATATATTGTGAATAAAATTAACAAATAAGTATATTATAAATATATAAAAGGTAAAGTAAATAAGAACTCTAATATTTATCTTAAATATTTAAAGCATATCACAATCTTTTTAAATTAACTTTAAAATTGTAATCATGATAAAAAAATGTTAAATTGTAGTCATGAAATTTTAATGAAAAATGATAATCATAAAAATTAATAATAAAAGGTATAAATTTATTCATACAATCCTTTTTATAAATTGAATAAGTTACATTTTGTTATAGTTTAAATAATATTTTGTTTCTAAAAATATTTAAAATCATATATTTTTATGAAATATTAATAAAAATCATGTATTTTAAAGAAATATTTATTTAACTAATCATTTACTCGATTATATGTATAGTAACTTTATTAAAGAGTTAATTGATCAATTAATTCAATTAAATTATTTTCAAAATATTAGTTGATCCATTAAAAATCAATTTAATGTAAATAATGGAAATAAAATATATAATATTGGTATAATTTTAAATAGTATTTAGAAAGTAGTTTAAGAAAAAACTATATGATTTTGAATGTTATTGATATATTTAAAAAAAAAATGAAAGTCATGTCATATCCACAAACATTTCTATATGATCGTTTACTACATCGATTTCTCTTGATTTATTTAAATAAAAAAGATACATTTTCTTTCTCTCTTTTGATAATTTTTTATTTTTCTACTAATATCAACAATAATAAATGTTAAATTATTATTTAATATTTTAAGCGATTTTTCGATATTCTTAGATCTAATTTTTTATTTCTTTCCCTATGGATATCTATAATAATAAATGTTATATTATTATTTATAGTTGTAATTTTTTTAATTATCAATAATACATTTATATTAAAACAAAAATGATTATATTATTAAAATTATTATTCTCTTTTATTTCCATATTTATAACATAATAAAAATAAATTATATTTTTATCCATAAAATTTTATAACATGATAAAAATTATTTTTATAAACAAAAAAAAAGTTATAATTTTTATAAACGGGAATAAGTTACAAATATTTTTATAATAAAAAAATTCAACTATTGATGCAATTGTTTTTAACATGAATAAGTTAAAAAAAATTTCGTAAAACGTTACACAGGTTAATGACACTTATAAACAAAAAAAGTCTATATTTATATAATTATGTTATTAACGGAAATAAGTTATAATATTAAACATAAGGACTAAAGTATCGGTGAGAAGGTTTTAAAAGTATATTAAATTTGTAAATATGATCTAATAAGAAGGTTTTAAAATTGAAATGTAACGAGAAGTTGTCATACATCGTAGGATATAATTTTTTGGATTCATACTGGTTTGTTAACTCATTTGAATTCACGGGTAGATGTGAACGTATCTATGAGATATCAATTGTACTGATATTGTTAACTCATCTAGATTCACGGGTAAATGTGAATGTATCTATGAGATATCAACTGTACTGAGTTTGTTAACTCATCTAGATTCACGGGTAAATGTGAACGTATTTATGGGATGAGTGTTTATTTTAATGTCAATCTTTTAAATTTGTTTTACTATTGTTTTATATAGTTGAAGTTAGAGAATCGAATGTACGATTTATTATAAGTACAGATCAATACTTAAAAGTTTGTGTATATTATTAGTTTATATTAAAAACTATAAGAATGTTAACCGATTGAAAAATGAATTCAAACTTTACCGATAATGATTTTGTAGACATGTATAAATGAGAATAAGCTACATATATTGGAAGTAATTAATATTTTGTATAGTTAGAATAAGTTACATATTTACATAGTTTATTAATTTTTGACGGGGTACAGTCAAAAATTAATAAACTATGTAAAATTTATAAATATCATCTAATAAGAAGATAATCAACTTGAAATGTAACGAGAAGTTGTCATACATTGTAGGATGTAATATAATTTTAGAATTAACTCATTTGGATTCAACTGGGTTTGTTAACTCATCTGCATTTACGGGTAGATGTGAATGTATCTATGAGATAGCAGCCGTAGACTGTTCATTTTAATGTTCATATTTTAAAAATTTATATTGCTATTGTTTTATATAATTGAAGTTAGAGAATCGAATGTACGATTTATTATAAGTACATATCAATGCTTAAAATTTTATGTATATTATTAACTTATATTTATAATTATAAGAATGTTAACCGATTGGAGAATGAATTCAAACTTTACAAAAGATAATTTGGTAGACATGTAGTGTGAATCACGACGGAAATTTGTCATACATTTTATGTAACGATGGTTTGTGTAACGGAACTAAACTAATAGTTACAAGGTTGGCAAATCATGTTATTGAGGCAAAGATCATGTCTGGAAAGAATGTTGTTGGTAACATCTTTTACATCCCTCGAATGTCTATGTCACCTTCCGAGTCACCGTGGCCATTTAAGTTGATTAGGAGACAATTCCCAATTATTGTGTCATACGCAATGACAAATAATAAGTCTCAAGGCCAATCACTTGATACAGTTGGATTGTATTTGCCTACTCCTGTTCATCATGGCATTGTATGTAGCCATTTCAACAGTTACAAGCAAAAGTGGTCTAAAGATCTTAATACATGATAATATGAATGTATCAACATCTATCACTACAAATGTTGTATACAAAGAAGTTTTCCAATCTCTTTGTTGATCGGTAAGTACATCATAACAAATCTTTTCTTTAATATAAATTGTTTGCGTAATTGCTGTCTAATTTTTGCATAATTTATTGTGCAAGTCAAATAGTTGAAAACATCGTTTCCAAGCTGGTTGCGTTGTATCTGAAGACTCGTGATAGTTTCTTATTTTGAAGACTCATGACAATTTCTTATTTTGTTACACAATCATGTTTCAGTTTACATTTTTGAATGTTGTCAAATAAGTTTGATACACTAAATTTGGCCGAATTAAATGAACTTTTATTGAATTACATAAAAATGAATTTTCTGTTATATGACAAGATTAGTTCCACGTTATATAAAATCTCGACCGGCCCCGTGCGACAGCACGGATTATTTACTAGTAATTTTATTAAAACAATTATGCCAAAACTATATAAGCCTATTTTAATTATACCTATCATTTGAATAAGAGTATAAAGAACATGCATTTGCAATGTAAATTAATTTAAATGTCATCCAATAAAACAAATCAGTATTTATGTCATTCAAATAATTTTAAGATATATGTGAGTTGGCAAAATTCAAATCGTTTATTGATTATTCGCTTAAAATTATTTTACACTGCATATTCTATTTATTAATTATTTAATTTATAAGATAAAACATTTTAATATTCTTTTGGTTTTGAAAAGATATATTTGAATAAGAGATATAAAATTAAAAAAATTAATTAAATATATCTCAAAATACATATTCACATTTAAATGAAATTGTAGGATAGTAAAAATATCTTAAATAGTTATATAATTAAAATATTTTATTAATTATTTCGTATACATACTCTTTCAAATCCTATTTTCTTAAGCTGATTTTTTATTTAAAACTTTAGTGAGATGAATCAAATCAAATAAAAATATTTCCTTTTTAATATGATATCTTAAAGACTGAAATGTCTCAAATATTATATCATAAAGATGGGGATTTGTTTCTTAATAAGTAAAAGTTGAATTCTATAAATTGTGTTATGGTATATGTGTTAATGTTATATGAATAATATTTTTTCATAAAACATTCTCTTTTATATTTGAGCATACAATATATGAAGCATCTTATTACTGTTTTCGTCATCGTCTTGTGGACATCTGCATACCCAAGTATGTCTCGAATGTTGTTTGAACCATCTGTTATTAAAGCACATCAACAATGGATGATGAAGTATGGAATCACATATAAAAATAGTTTAGAGATGGAGAAGCGCTTACAAATATTCAAAGAGAAATTAGAATACATAGAGAAGTTCAATAATTCTGGTAAGAAGAGTTATACAGTTGGTTTAAATCAATTTTCCGATTTAACTACGGAAGAGTTTATAGCCTCCCATACCGGATTGAAAGTTCCAAACCAAGTTTCTTCGTCCAAAGCCAGATCAAATGCAGTAGTCTTCAACGCATTAAGAATTCTTGGGGTAAAGATTGGGTTGAGAATGGATAAATGAGGATAAAAATAAATAAATAAATAGCAGGGTGAATTTTAATTTTTTGATGAATTTTAATTTTCTGTAGTTTTTTATGTTTTAAATTTTTGATGAATTTTATATTTTTTATATCCTATATCTTTATTTCTTTGCACTATTTTATTTCTCACTACAATTAATATTTTTTCATAGTTAAACTTGTTTGATATACGTGTGATTTAGCAAAATCTAAATCATTAATTGGTTGTTGACGTATAATTATTTTACATTGTATATATCATCTTTTCTAAGAAAATAATTAATTTTTTTAATGATTTAATTTATAACATAAAACTTTTTAATAGTTTTTTTTGAACTGATGTATTTGAATAGCAGATATAAAAAAAATGTAACTAAATATATCTCAAAATACATCTTCTAATTTAAATAAAATTGTTGGATTGTTAAAATACCTTAAAAAGTTACTGGAATAAAATAATTAATTATAATTATTAATTATTAATTTCTTATAAAATATTTATATATATTCTCTGGAATCCAATTTTCTTAAGCTGATTTTTTATTTAAAGATGAATCAAATAAAATAAAAGGAATTTCCTTTTTAATACGATATATTAAATAAAATTAAAGAAATTTCCTTTTTAATACGATATCTTATAGAATCGAATTTCTTAATATTTCTTAATAAGTAAGAGTTGAATTCTATATATCGTGGCATGTGTTAATATTATATGAATCATTCTCTTTTATAATTAAGCATACAAGAGAAATATGAAGCATCTTATTACTGTTTTGATCATCCTTTTATTGATACTTCCAAACCCAAGTTCATCTTCTCGAATGTTGATTTAAATCAATTTTCCGATTTAACTACCGAAGAGATGGCTTTCCATACCGGATTGGAAGTTTCAAACCAAGTTCTTTCGTCCATAGCCAGATTAAATCAAGTATTTTAATTGGTTTTTTTTTCTGTGATGATAGAACAGAAAGTATGTATATCATTATGATTTTGAAAGATTGAAACAACTTGTTATTCTCTTTGAAGTCAATCTTTCATTTTAATTTGATATTTCCCGAGCATAAATTTTATTTTCTCAATTAGTTTTTTATATTTTAAATTTTTGATTAATTTTAATTTTCCGTAGTTATTCCTAAATGAAAAATAAATAAATAGCAGGGTGAATAATTCATCTTAGAAAAAGATCTCCAACGATCTCCAATATTATGAATAATAAATTATACTTTAAATAATTTTAATATGGTAAAAATTAGACTTTTTTTTGGTTGTTTTAGCCAAATTTTTCTAAATAGGACGATTGTTATTAAAATAATTTTGCTAAAACAAGATTCTATACTAATCTTGATCAAGATGTTGCAGCATTCTTATCATCTATCATGCCATCTTGGTCTGGTACAACAGGCGTTGTTGTTTTATTTCTGGACATAATTTAATTGATTTTGTGAGATTTCTTTTGGTTTTATCTCAGTGATGTCAAAGATATTAAATTTGTAACACTTGATTTTTCTCCTGTACACAAGTTCCCAAAATTAGACTTTGAGACAATTTAGGAAACCTTGTATTTCGTCATGGAGATATTTCTACATAAATTGGTGCAACCCTCCACGTGGGCAACAAGGAGTTGGCGAAGATTTAAGGCCCATGGATATTAACTAGTCCTAAATGCTTTCCCAGGAAAAATTTTAACCGGGAATTGAATAGGAGCACCATTTGCCCCGTTTGGAAATCCTTATGCTTGATTTTTTTGTCATGGTACAACTTCAACTTTTCTTTGTAAAGCTTGTTTGAATGATACGCATGATGGCGCATTTCCTCTAATTCTTGCAATTCAACTTTTCTTTTTCCTCCGAACAAGTTAGCATCAAAATAAAAATATTTTAAGGCCCAAAGGGCTTTGTGCTTTATTTTGACCGGAGAATGACAAGTTTTATCATACACCATTTGGAATGGTGTTAGACCAATTGGGGCTTTATAAGCGGTGCAATATGCCCACAAAGCCTCATCAAGCTTACTCGACCAATCATTTCTTGAGATTGAAACGGTATTTTCCAAGAGCCGCTTAACCTCCTTATTGGACACCCCGCTTGACCATTTACTTGTGGATGATAAGGAGTCGCCACTTTGTATTTTACACCATAATTTTCTAGAACTTTTTCAAGAGGTGCATTGCAATAATGGGATCCACCATCAGTGATTAAAACCTGCGGAGTACCAAATCTCGAAAAAGTAATCATAGATTAGTAGAGGGGTGTGAAAGTAGTCATATGAAAGTAAAACATTTTAATATTCTTTTGGTTTTGAAAAGATATATTTGAATAGGAGATATAAAATTAAAAAAATTAATTAAATATATCTCAAAATACATATTCACATTTAAATGAAATTGTTGGATAGTAAAAATACCTTAAATAGTTATAGGATTAAAATATTTTATTAATTATTTCGTATACATACCGTTTCAAATCCTATTTTCTTAAGCTGATTTTTTATTTAAAACTTACTTTAATGAGATGAATCAAATAAAATAAAAATATTTCCTTTTTAAAATGATATCTTAAAGACTGAAATTTATCAAATATTATATCATAAAGATGGGGATTTGTTTCTTAATAAGTAAAAGTTGAATTCTATAAATTGTGGTATGGTATATGTGTTAATTTTATATGAATAATTTTTCATAAAACATTCTCTGTTATATTTGAGCATACAATACAAATATGAAGCATCTTATTACTGTTTTCGTCATCGTCTTGTGGACATCTGCATACCCAAGTATGTCTCGAATGTTGTTTGAACCATCTGTTATTAAAGCACATCAACAATGGATGATGAAGTATGGAATCACATATAGAAATAGCTTAGAGATGGAGAAGCGCTTACAAATATTCAAAGAGGAATTAGAATACATAAAGAAGTTCAATAATGCTGGTAAGAAGAGTTATACAGTTGGCGTAAATCAATATTCCGATTTAACTACCGAAGAGTTTATAGCTTCCCATACTGGATTCAAAGATTCAAACCAAGTTTCTTCATCCAAAGACAGATCAAATCCAATAGTCTTCAACTTATTAAGAATTATTGGGGCAAAAACTGGGTTGAGAATGAATTTTAATTTTCTGTAGTTTTTTATGTTTTAAATTTTTGATGAATTTTATATTTTTTATATCTTATATCTTTATTTCTTTGCACTATTTCATTTCTCACTACAATTAATATTTTATGTCTCATCTTTTCTAAGAAAAAAATCAATTTTTTTAATAATTTAATTTATAACATAAATCTTTTTAATAGTTTTTTTGAACTGATGTATTTGAATAGGAGATATAAAAAAATGTAATTAAATATATCTCAAAATACATCTTTCAAATATACTTTTTCTTACATTCGAATTTTAAATTTTATTGTGTTTTAATAAGATCTAACCATACTAATGTATTCATGAGGTTGATTAGAACAGGATTGAACCATCGGTCGCAAGGTTTAACGTGTAAATCCCAATATACGATCTGGGTTGTTTGTTTTCATGTAATACAGCCAACTAAGATGGTTAAGATGGTAACGCGTACAAGGTATAACCAGGGGTCTTGGGTTCAATCCTTGACCCCTTTCTTTTTCTCACTTTTCTTATTTTTTTCCAATTTTCTTAATTTCACTCAATTTTCTTTTCAAAATTAATTTAAACTATTTTCAAAAATTGAAAAAATATTTTAATTTCAGATTTAGGTTAATTAAACATTTAATTAATTTTTGACATGAAAATAATTTATTTTTCTCACAATTTAAATTATTTTTCATAATTAATTAGTAATTAACTTAAAATTAGGGTTTTTCTACATTAAAATCAATAAAAAAATATTTTTCCTTTGCAATTAGGGTTTAGATATTTTCTTTTATCATTAGACATGTTTCTTGCAATTTATTTCTTTTATTTCCGCACCTTTACATTTTTGCACTTTACTTTCTGCACCCCTATTATGTATCTGCCCCAAAGCCATGTAATAGTCTATGGTTTACTTTTCGCATTTTACTTTCTGCACTTTATTTTCCGTACATATTTAAATTGCTAGTAACTAGGCGTGTATGGCAAGACTAATTCAACCAAGATAGATCACATTAATCACAAGATAAATATCTGAATACAATACACTCTTTAACCATGCACCCCCTTAAGATAACCTCTCTTGTTGCCTTTCGAAACATGGTCATGTCCCTCGAACGTAGGGATATCTTAGCTAAGATGCTCATGAACAATATAATCACAATCCGTTCGAATTAAAGATCATAGTCCCTCGATTGTTGTCTACGAATACATGATCTCGTCCCTCGGTTATTGCCTACAAAAAGTGATTATCGTCCCTACGAATACGCTAAGGTATCCCTACATGTTGCCTTCTATGACCATACGACGACCCTTTGAATGTCCTTTTACATCCAACGGATAGAGTTACCTACCAGTTAATGGTATGGATAGCGCTACTCTAAAAGAAAGCAAAATAACATGGAAATGACTATTCTGAGTAGGTAATAGACTCTTAATTGCTTGCTCTATCAAAATGCTTTTTACACCTCACACTATTTTCAAAAACTTTTCAAACACTTTGTATACATTCCAGCGTGAATCATTACAAAGTTAAACACTTTTCCAAAACAAAACATTTACAAACACTTCGTATACATTCCAGCGAGAATCATTACGAAGTCAAAGTGAAATGCCTTTTCAAAACATCTTTTCAAACACACACACAGGAAGCAATTTATAAAGTGAGCTAAGTAATTAAGAGCCCGTAGATAACTACGGATGGAAAAGATGCTAATACCTTCCCTTTTCATAACTGCCTCTCGTACTCAGAATCTTACGAAGGTTTTTTCCTGTTCTTTTCGCCTTCCCTTAATTGGATAAAAGAAAAGTCGGTGGCGACTCTTGCTATCCGCAATATTTGCGATAAAACTCAAAACAAACAAGTCAGTACTCCCACCGTATTACAGAACTGGCGACTTTATCGGGGAGACACCCTAAAGAGAGGCTACCTTAAGGCTTTAGATCACTTTTATTGCTTTCATTGTTTGACTTGTCTGCTTTACTTTTAAGGGTTGCTTGGGTATTATACTTGTGGGAGATCCTACACCCGGATCCAGGTTTCCTTAGGTAAGTAGCAATAAATCTTCGCGACCGTTAGGCGTATATCGAAACGGTCAAAATGATGGCTACGTTAGTGGGACACTTTGGATGTCCCAATGCTCTTCATGTTCACTTGAGGAAAGTATTTGGCATCTGCATGGTGTCATAAGCACTAACTCAACTTTTAGAACCCTGATTGACCCATCTTGGCCATTAGAAGGTAGTGAGATAGCCGACTTCGGTACAGACTAAGGTTGGTTGATACTCGATGCTACGCTCATTAAGATTTGACTTTCGGGATGTTTTGGTCGACCACTTGGTATTCGTATTGAAATAAAGCTTACGAGAAAGATCAATGATATGAGATTCCTAGAACCCGATTACTATTATAGGACAGGTTGAACCCACTTAAACTCTGGTAGGTAGACACCTATACCTCATGAAAGTCTTAAACCTAGGGTTATTATGTGAATTGCTTGTGCTTGCTACTTGTTTTAAACATGACATCATGACATCATAACATCACAACATCATATCATTTCTAACTATTTCAAGGACCTAGGGATTTATCTTTGCTCTGTTTTGTAGGAGTTATGGCTTCCAGGAAGACTATCCGAATCAACTTCATGGGTATACCTTCTCAACTCAAAGAATTAGTTTCAGAAGTTCCGGATCATGCTCAGTTTATCAAAAGGCATGGTTATCTATTTGACTTGGTTATCTCCGGTTTTGAAGAAGATATGATGCACGTCGTATTCCAGTTCTTCGATCCGAAACATCACTGCTTTACATTCCCAGATTATCAGTTGGTGCCTACATTGGAAGAGTTCTCTAAGCTAATTGGGATGCCTATCCTTGATCAAATACCATTCACCGGTTCAGAAAAGCTCTGAAATACGAAGACATCGCATCAGCGTTACATCTAAAGCAATCAGACATTGAAGCTAATTAGGAAAGAAGAAGCGGAGTTAAGGGTTTTCTTGCTAAGTTTCTGATAAAGAAAGCTTGAGAATTCCTAAAGGCTATGAGTTTCAATGCATTCGAAGACATTTTGTCCTTGCTAATCTATGGCTTGGTGTTATTTCCTAATCCCGACCAGTTCGTAGACGTAAACACCATCAAGATATTCCTCACTCGTAATCATGTGCCTACCTTACTTGGGGATATTCTGCATTCTCTCCACACTCGTACTACCAAAAGACAAGTAACTCTCATGTGTTGTATACCATTACTTTCCAGGTGGTTTATTTCGCACCTTCCTCAATCAGTAATGAAGAATGATCAAAGATTGAAGTGGTCTTAAAGTCTGATGTCACTCTCTCATTCAAATATCCGTTAGTGTCCTTTTTCTCAAAGGGACTTTACTTTCATTGAGCGTTGTGGGGAATTCCCTAATGTACCACTCCTTCGCATAAGGGGAGGTATCACTTACAACCCTTCTCTAGCTCTACGTCAGTTTGGTTATGCTCGAAGAGATGGCCTCGTGATATGCTTCTCCAAGACATTGTGTTTGACTACGAAAATGATCTCCAGAACTACCGTCGAAGATTTATGCACGCTTGGGGCATGTTGAAGAAGACTGATACCAAGACTTTGGGGCACAAAAATTCCATTCCTTAGGAACCTTACCTCAAATGGGTGCGAGCTCGAGCTCAAAACCTCATGATGTCGTTTACATCTGTTCGACCAATGGTTATGGAACCTGTTGATGTAGGTGATGAACCCTATACCATTCTCCATACATACATGCCTACTAATCTCGAAGACTTGAAGAGATCCTGGATTCAACTTAAAGAAGAAAGGGATACATTCGAAGCTCAATGCCATGCAAGTGAGAAAAGGGTATTAGAGTTGACGAAGCTACTTCCCGAGGAGCGAAACATGAATACCTACTTCAATGCAAAAAGGAAGCATCCATGGGAGACCTAAGCTCTAGGAATTTCTTTTTATTTGTTTAAACTTTCTTTTGTACTTGCTAAAATTAAACTAATAAAAAGTTTGTTTGTGCTTGTTTAACAAATTTAAATTCCTAAGGTCCTGGAAAACATTTCATTGCATAACATCGCACATCATGGCATAACATTTCATAACAGGTACATTGAAGACCTGTTTTCTTATTTTCTCGCTCTTTATTTCAGTAAAAAATGGCTCTTGAATAGACTGTCAAAGATCTTCAGGCTCAGAACACCCAATTTCAGGAGATGTTCGCCAATTTGGCCCAAGGCCAGAAAGATCTGAAGAAGCTCATCACCATAAAGAAGAAGACCATTGGTATTCTCAACATGGGAAGAAATAACAAAGGACCAGTCAAGGTGATCAAAGATGAAATGAAGTAGATCTCTAAAATAACATTTTGCAAAAAGAACTAACCAAAAACTCCAAAAATTGAAAAAGTTATGGCTTTGTGAAGTTGATGAAAAATCATGAAATGACCTATAATATTTTGATTTCTTCAAGCAACTTCTAAACACTTTCAATCTTCAAAACTTGTATGGAGATAAATTTCATGTCTTCAAAATTATGGTGCTAAAGTAATTACCTCAAGGTGATAAATGATGATCAAGATATGATCTTTTGAAGTTGATTGACCAACAATTGAGAAATTCATCAAGGACTTGTAATCTTTTGACTTCATAGGCAAAATTCCAAGCATTTTCTCTTCTTACCAATTGAACTAAGTTGTATTAGACACCCTTAGGTTCATTGTGAAAGAAAAATAAGCTCAAGGAGACAATGGATGACCAATTTATGATCCTTTAAAGTCATACAAGATAAATGAAGCATCAATAGAGAGAATGGGCAATCACAGACTTCTAAAACAATCTTCTCATCAATCAAACTTCTTGATTACAAGAATGTTCATATTAGAAGTCCTTTTGAGCATCAAATGACTTTGAAATCATCCACAAACTTCACACAAATACCAAGATATGATCCTCAGAAGTCCAAAACCCTAATTTCAAGGTAGATGGCCATAGAATGGTGAATTCTTTGAATTTGATGATCTCTTTAAAACATGAAGCATATACTCAAGATGAGAGACCATAGCTGATGACAAGAGAAATCTTCAATGGGAGACAATACTTTCAAAAATCTTGAGAACTAGGGAGAGAAGGCATGGAAATAAAAACATGAACCTATTGACTCCTCGAATGAAAGACTTGTACACCATTCACCTACAACATTTAGAGAGTGCAGTATACACACATTATTGTTAGTCAAACATCAATCATCACATAAATTCAATTGTGCTTGGTGATCTCCCAAAGGCAAACCCAAAGATAAGAGAGAGAGAGAGAGAGAGAGAGAGAGAAACCATTTATTTTTTGTGTAATGCAATAGTATGAAGTATGAGTGAATCTTAGGGGAAAATATTGGGGTATAACACACACATCATAGACACCACAACTAAATGCACTTAAAGTTATACTCTAGCAATACTTGAGGAATTCAAAAATAGAAAACGTTAGATAGATCCTAAAATTACCAAGTTTTCATGTGGAAATATAGCCATAATTGAAACTTATCAAACTCTCCCAAGTTTAATCTTTGTTTGTCCTGATCAAAGTTTAAACTCTTTCGAAATAATAATATTTCCCAAGCTTCAAATTCAAGATGAAGAAAAGTATGGTTCAAATTTAACAGATGCACGTGTACATGCAATGCTCAATCACTTATAATCAAAGCATGATTATGACTTGAGTTCTAAACACAGATATCTACTATACATTCTAACGCAGCAACATCTTCATACTTTAATCACCCTAACTTTCTTCGTTATGAAATTGATGAGGAATTTTTTGAACTTATTCACGTGGGACAAATACTCTCATCCAATAACCTTGCTAACATCCTGATCAATTCACGCATTCTGAACAATCACTATGAAATCAAGGAAGCATAGATCACTAAGAGTTTTTTATGGTTGTAACTTGGTCGGGTTTCACAACAAACGGTGATTTATGAGCTTTTTGAAACAAATTGGTTTAAAACCATGGAGAACATTTCAAGTTGATATAAAATATACTCTTGTTCTTTTCTCATTTTATTTTTCACCCCTCAATCTCAATGCAATCTTTTTCTTTCTTCTTAATTTTTTTCTCTTTTCTTTTTTTCATTGGTTCTCATTTTCTAAATATTTTCAAAAATGCACTGTTCCACCATTTTTCATTTTCTTTTCTCATTAAAACAACCTCTCCCCAACTTTAAACATTTATTTCTTTTTCTTCTCAAGAACATGTTCTTCATTTTTGGTGTTTTCAACAAAATTTGGTTATGTGTTTGCTTTCTAGAAATTTGGAATGAATCAATGATGAACTTTTTTTATGATAAATAAAAAATTCACCAAGTGGTATATTTAGTGATTTGTTGAATTTTACAATTATTCCTTCATGACTTTTATGGCTCTAAGGATTTCACAAATACTCACTCTTTCCCAAGATAAAATGGAGCCATATTTGGTTTGGTGGTTTTTCTCATCATAAAAAAATGCCTTAGTCATTATTGTGCTTTCATCAATTTACAACAAATACAAGATTTAACATGAATCAACCGAGTTAAAACAATAACTACAAGTCATCCTTAACAATTTAGTGAACAAAGGAAAATTTCCTCATAATTTATGGTTTAGACCCAAGTGAATCAAACATTTGAAACAAGTTTTTGCAAAATGATGTATGAAATGATTTTGCATAAAACACAAAGTTTAAATTCACGCTAACATTCTATAAAGTGATAACCATGTACCTTTCTTCCGTGTTCCTCATCAAAATTTCTATCATCACCATTACATTTTTGTTGATTGTCTTTGAAACTTGATTGAGTTTTCATTTGCTTCTTTAAGCAAGTTAGAAAACCAATCTTGAAGAAAAAATCAAAAATTTCTTTGTTAAAAAAATAAACAAAATACTACTTATAAACACACTTACTAATTACTTACACAACAACTTATAAATAACCTAACATCCAAAGTTTACAGTGTAAACACCTACAAAAAATACTCCAACAAAAGTCAAAAACATAATAAGAAATAATGACCGGAAAGATTTTAAAATCTTCACTTTGTAATGGCAAGATTTCGTCATTGTCGCCTCCTACTAATCCTCTATGTCATCCTCAGAACCTCTTCATGGCCAGCTGCCTCCTCTAGAAAAAATGGCCTATCCTCAGGCCAATCAACATGCTCCTGGAACTCTTCTTTAGTTGCAAGCGGGTGGTCAATATGCGTCTCCCTAATCTAAAGTTGCAACTAATGCATGGAATCATGCTAAACATGAAAGATATTTTGTGGCTTCTATCATACTGTTCACAGTGATTTCTGGTGAAACAACCGCTAGTCCTCCAAACTATCAAACAAGCGTTATGATTGTTGTTTAATCCCTTTGGTAACTCGCAGGATCGACTAGATTGATCCTATGGGGTTATTGGTCGTTTGCATAAACTTAAAATGATGGTTCATGTTCAAGGCTTGTTTTTAAATGTTTTATTTATGTTTCAAGTGTATTTCGATTATGATGTTCAATAAACTGATAACGTAATCAAGTAAAGCAATATAAAACTAATTTGAACAAATAAGACATAAAGACTTCGAATTGCAGAAAGTATATAAATGCAGGAATGCTTAAAGGATTTCTTGAATGTAAAAGACTTTCAAAATAAAGCATGAAGTGTAAAAGACAGGAATTTAAAGGCAAGTATGTAAAAGCTTTCTGGAAAATAAGAACATTAACGTAACAGTTTCAGAAAAGTAAAGAGTTTCGAAATGAAAGAAAAGCGTTTAAATGCAAAGAAAGTTAAATGACTTTGAATGTAAAAGATTTAAATGACATTGATGCAAGATAAAGGTAAACTGGAAAGATAAAGATGCATTATTGAATAAAAGTTTTGGTGCAATCATACGTACATCATTCGCGCATTCGTTTCCCTAGCCATGTGGTATTTTGAATGTTACTGAATTTTAGTACAATAGATATGACACACGAAATCCTAACACTAAGACTTCTATTTATACTATTTTGACCATAACGGTCTGACTTATGAGATCTTGCCACGTTTCAGACATGCAGAACACTATACTTCTCTAGCTTCCACGTCTTCGAACCGTTTCCAGCGCGCATATTAGAACTTCCATTTATCCCGCTCACGTTTGAATTTCAAATATCTGAACTGTCTTTCGTTTCGAACTCGCTTCTCAAACACCACGCTACTACCACTTCGAAGCTCCTCTCCTATATATCATCATGATTGCTATTCGAAGCTCTGTATTCCAGTATGTCTTATTCGAAGGACCAATTCTTCCATTCAGAATCATGACATTCCCTTTGTTCCAACGAACACTGATATTGTCTCGTTTCGAGGTCAATGATTTCTATTCGAATCATAGATATCAAAATCTTCAGCCAACAAAATGCCCCTTTAAAATATGTATTTTGAATCTCTTTCTGAGAAATACTTATTTTAAATATATCCACAAGATTTTGATGTGACTCTAAGTAATTATGATACTGTGTATGATTTCTATTACGTCAGTCACGACGGCTCTTGGGTTTCCGAACCGCTTCAAAACAGTTGCCACACGGTATGGTGCGGTTATTAAAGCCAATGATTATCTTTAATCATGCTTATTTCCAATGCTTACTTTACGCCACCTCACTCCGCATCCAACCCACGTTCTCCACGTATCTTGACCTTAGTTGATGAGTGTTTCGAATTCCTTACTGTAAAACTAAACAAACTTAGTCTTTTTACTCTTTTTACACACTCTGAATCTTCTTCTTCTTCTCTCTCTGCTAAAAAACCCTAAAACCTTAACAATCTTCCAACAATGTCTTCAACAACATCTCAGATGAAAAAGATTTCCAAGAAGAAGAACAAGAATACTGGAAAGATCCTGGAAAGCAAGGTTGATATTCACCAAGGCCAATCCGTGCTTATTCCTCAAGGCATCTCCAAAGAACAAGAACTCCTGTACGCTTCTCAGGTATTAATCCCAACCAATGCCTCTGGAAAGAGGTTTGCCCTAATGGGCCCTCTCACAGTTTTTGAGATTCTGAAGGATGTTAGAACCATATTCCCTGTTTACTATGATTTTAAACCTTTGTTCAACAAAACGGAAACCCCTAGGTTAGAAACTGATAATATGAATAAACCCTCAGCTTCGAAAGACATAGAAACCCCTGTGGTTCCCCCAAAAGATCCTTTTATTTTGGACTATGTTAAAAGTAATTTCAAACCATTTCGATCCTGCCCTACTGCTGATATAGCTTACCAAAACTGGTTTGCTAAAGTAGAGGCTAAGAAATCCCATCAGTGGGAGGAACTAGGTATCTACAATCTTCTCAAATTATCGAAACCAGGCTTTACCTACAGTCATCCTCTGCTATTTGCATCCCTGTACTTCTGGGATAGTACCTACAATACCTTTCACCTTCCGGGAGGAATGATCACCCCTACGTTCTTTGATATAATTGCTATTACTGGACTATCACCAATAGGAGAAACATACATTCCTGATTCTGAGGAACGCTCCAGTATAATCGACTTCGATATCAAGTTGGCTAGCTTCTCCAAGTTTATCAGCCATTATCACACTGAAGGTGATAATGTTTCTGATATCGAACATATTGCCTTTCTCACTCTTTGGTTGTCAAGATATGTTTTCTGCAGTAGATCATTACAAGTAGCCAGCAGGTTTATCCCTCTAGCAAGGGATTTACATGAAAATAGGAGGATTAATTTAAGTGAGCTCTTACTAGTTGACCTTTATGAAAGTTTGAGGTCGGCTGTTTCGAGCTTAAAATCCCACACTCCTAAGAATATCTTGCTAGCTGGTCCTTTCTGGTTGCTTCAGTTATGGCTTAATGCCATGTTCGAATCTTCACTTTCTACTGCTGACACCATTGTTGAGCAAGATCCAGAAGTAGTGGATCGAAATATTGAGGGCACGAGGTTAAGGAAACTGACTCCAAGTGATGACAAAGCTGATTTCCAGATTCTATTTTCCCAGTACATTATGCTCTTTTCCAAGAAGCATAAGTTCGAAGAGACTATGGCGCCTTTTGCTTCGAGGATCCATGGACCATCATGGTTCACCATGTCCCTTTCAAAGGCTGCCAAGACCAAAGAAGTCCAAGACATCTGGAAAGCCTTTTTGCTCCCAAGATTAATCTCTTCAAGAATCACTCTGACCAAGAATAAAATCCTTCTATTCGCCTACCAACCCAACTTCGTCTCAAGACAATTTGGTTTATGCCAACTGATTCCTGAACCACTCTTTCAGACTCACGACTCTATTACCTCTGGTCGAACTTTCAAGGCTAGAGAAGCCAAACTTCAGCAGGAACAATATCAAGATTTTGCTCAATTTAAATTGATCTCTTTTGAACCATCTTATTTTTCTTCCAAAGGTTTTCTGGATTGGTGGAGTAAATTCTACCAATCTTGTATGTTTGATACTCTCACCATCGAAGAGAAACTAACTGCTGCATTCGATGTGCAGGTACATAGAAAGAAAGGTATGCTCACTCATGCTCAAGAAATTAAAGTTTTTCAGAATTACTTCGAAACAACTTATGATCCCACACGCTTGGAGTCTACAGTGTATCGAGCGTCCCAAACCTTGAAGGAGAAATTTACAGAAAAAATCTCTAAGTTCAGGCTTCCTTCAGGGTTGTCACCTGAGGATAGGTATAGGTTGGCACTCGAAATGCATCCACCTAAGTTCCCTAGGTTACCTACCTCAGAACTGGCTCTTGCTTGGTTTCCCCCATACCCTTGGTGGTTGACTTGCAAAGAGATGTTCAAATACAAATCTCAAAAGAAACCAAAGCCATCTGAGACTGTGACATGGGCTCGACATTGGCTCCACAATTTCCCAGGGCATCTTCGCTATGACCTTTCTGCCATGTCGATTCGTTCGAATGAAGGCGCAGGTGCGAATGCTTGGGAAATCCTCAAATAGTTCTTATTTTCTTTATTTTAACATTTCGTCTTAATTGTTTCGATTTTCAGCCATCAGAATCAAGACTGTTGCATCGAAAGCCAAAGAAGGAAGCAGCTCTCAACAAACCAACGAAACAAATGATGATGTGCCCAAAGCAGCTCCAACAATTACTCCTGCAACCACAACAACAACAACAAACACCAATGCTCCGACTCCAACAGCTACTCAGACTCCAACACCTGCTCCAATCCCAACAACTGTTCCGACCCCAAAGGTAAACAGTTTTATTTTGGTATTTCGAAATAAGCTTAAGTTTATGATTGAAGTCTAACTTATGTTTACATTATTTCAGACTAGTAAACTCCCACCAACTACTCCAAAGAAGAGAAAGCCTAGTACCAGTGGGAAGACTCTTAAGGCTGGGGAAAGTTCACCAATGGCTTTGACAAAGAAGCAAAAGAAAGACATTCCAAAAGATACCAACGTCTCTGGACTTGATTCCAGGGATGTTGCTCCCTCACAAAAATCCAAAAATCCACCTTCGACCTCCAACGTAATGTTGGAACACATAGACAGCAATATATCTACAGATAATCCACAGGTGAATCCACTTCGAATTTTTTGAAAATGATTATTCGTACCTTAGTGATAAGTTTCTAATCTTTCTTTATTTGTGTAGGATGATTCAACTCCAGTTCCGACTACTTCGACTCCACTCCATCAAACAGCTGCTCCGATCCATTCTTCTCCTCATGGAGATTCAAGCAATCTGGTGCAGAATAAAGGCTCGTCCAATATGGCAGTTCCAACTGGAACTTCTGAACAGCCAGATGACCAAGGCACTTCGCCTCCTCTCAAGGAGACCAACGAAACAACGCTTGAAGACGCTACAGAAGTGCCTCTAGAGACTCCTCAACCAAAATCTCCTCTCGAAATCCCTCAAGAGGGTAAAGAAGCAACTCAAACTGAAGAGGGGCAAACCAATGCTTCTCAAGAGAGCGAAGATTCCAGTGATGAAGGATCTGAGGACGAAGGAGGAGAAGATGCTCAAGATGGTTCGAGCGAAGGCACTGAATCTGATGCTGATGGTAATCAAGATAATAACATCGAGGTAGTGGACTTGATTGATGATGAAGAGGATGATGAAGAAGCAAATAATGAAGGTGATGATATTCCCACTAATGAACCAATGGACGTTGAAATGGATGTTACTCCATCGCGTATGGAACTCCCAGAGTCTTCCAAGTGCCAGACAGCTGAAGAGGAGTTAAACCTCTTAAAACGAAATGACCCTATTGGGTACATGAAGGCTAAACTGGCTCAGAGGGACACCCCACTTCCTAAGGCTGGTGCTTGTTCGACCACTGATTCAACACCTTCTGATGACAGGATTGTGCTTCTTCATAGGATTAGGAAAACAATCCTAGATGTGGATTTATTCGAAGTACTCAGACAAGACAGCACAGCCTGCTTCATCATGAAAGGACTTCTTAATCAAGTTGACCTCACCACCTGTTCCTTGGAAGTTAGCACCATCCTGTTCGAACTGCAATCTTTGGTAGATAACGTAACTAGGTGTCTCCTCCAAAACGAATCTGCTGCCAACAAAGTCCAAGAGAAGCGAGCTGCAATGGACGCTACTTATGAACATGCCTCGAAGCTTACTAAAGAAGTTGAAGAGCATGCCGTGCATATCAAACAGGCTAAAGCTGATTATGAGCTTCGAGCTCAATCCATCCTTCTCTGGGAAAAACAGATTCAGGAACTTCAACACAAAATCAAGGAGGCCCAGCAGCAACAGCTTGCTTATGAGTCCAACACCTTTGGCAATCGATTCGAAGAACTCCTTAACAAAGGGCTTGCAGAGACAGAAGCAGCTGAGAAATTCAAGGGCGAAGTTGCCATCCTAGAAGGAGCCAAGCGCTTCAATCAACAAAAGCTTGAGTCTTTTAGGAGTATTTTTGATCGATTAAGGAGAAACACCCACTTCTGAAACTTGTTTATTTAATAAATCTTGTATTTCAATTGACTGTCTGTTTGTAACATTCGAACAATGCCATTTTGGCAATTAATTTCACCATTTTGGCATCTCGTTATATCTTTATGATTACTTTGCCATTATTCGAATCTCCTGCAGGCGTGGTTTATATTTCTTTAAATACTTCCCATTAACCTTTAGGATTCGTTTGTCATCTGCCAACTCTTCGATTTCATATGCATTGTTTGAAAATGTTTTTACTATTCGAAAAGGTCCTTCCCAATGAGGTGACCATTTACCTAATGCTTTATTTTTCTTGTCCATGGGTAATATAACTTTCCAAACTAAGTCATTAATACTAAATGTTTTACCTTTCATCCTTTTGTTATATGCCCTGGCCACTCTCTCTTTTTGCCTCATCAGGATTTCTAATGCGTGCAATCTAACTTCATCTAATTTGACCAACTCACTCATCATCATTTCCCAATATAAAGAAGATGAGATTTCATTTTGCCTCTGAATTCGAACTGATTGTAGATGAATTTCTACTGGTAAGACTGCATCATGACCGAATGTCAGTTGGAAAGGTGTAGTGTTAGTAGCTTCTTTAGGAGATGTTCTGCAGGCCCATAGTATTTGATCTAAAGTCTTATGCCAATTTCTCGGTTTTTTACCAACATGTTTTTTAATCAAACCTATTATTACTTTGTTGGCTGCTTCGACCTGACCATTTGCCTGAGCATAGTATGGTGTTGATGTTAGTAATTTAAACCCCATTTCTTGGGCAAATTCTTGCATCTTTTTTACCAGTAAACACAGATCCTTGGTCTGTGGTTATGCTCTCTGGCAATCCGAACCTATAGATAATCTGTTTTTGTATGAATTCGATGATAGTCTCTTGATCTACAGCTACTAAAGGTATTGCTTCGATCCACTTAGTGAAATAGTCTATCCCTACCAGGATATATTTCTGACCTTTCGATGAAGCAGGATTGATTTCTCCTATTAAATCTAAGGCCCATCCTCTAAAGGGCCATGGTTTAATGATCGAATGCAACTCACTTGCAGGAGCATGTTGAATCCCTGCATGTTTCTGGCATTCTTCATATCCTTTGGCAAAATCTATACAATCTTTGAGCATACTGGGCCAGTACATACCATATCGAAATAACAGCCACTTCATTTTATGGCCTCTTGATGTGCCCCACATGCCCCATTGTGGACTTCTGATAATGTTAAATATGCCTCACTTTCTCCCAAGCATTTGAGTAATACGCCTTCTTGGGTCTTCTTGAACAATTCGTTTCCCATGAGGACATATGATAATGCTCTATATTTTATTTTTCTATCCACATTCAATGTTGGATCTTCTAAATACCTTATTAATGGATTTCGCCAATCTGTATCTGCCAAAGTGTTTATGGCTAATACTTCGAACCTATCTTTATCACCATAACTTAATTTAATATTTTCTAGATCTGATGGTGTAAGCCTAGTAGCCATGACTCTTCCTCTTATTTCGATCAAGTCCTCAAAGTTTTTGGCAGAAACTTTATACCTGAAGCCAATTGTGCTAGGTCATTTGCTTCTTGATTTTCTATTCTTGGTATGTGCTGAATATCCATGTATTCGAATTTTTTGAGTAGCCTATTAACTATGACAAAGTATGTCATCAAATTTTCTTTTATGCATTTATATTCCTTCTTTATCTGCTTGACCACTAACTCTGAATCACCTTTGATTTCGACTCTAGTTGCCCCCAATTCCAACAAAGCTTCAAGTCCAACCATGAGCGCTTCGTATTCAGCTTCGTTGTTCGAGCAATGAGGACCATCTAACTTATACTTGAATTTTGTTGGAATTCCTTCAGGAGAAATTATGAGAACTCCAACACCACTGCCCTCTCTGTGGGTAGAACCATCAAAGTATAGCTTCCAAGGTGGCATTTCGACATAACCCATGACAGGCTTTTCGACCACTGAATGGTCCACAATGAAATCTGAAATTACTTGACCTTTCACAGCTCTTAAAGGCACGAAAGTCAAAGAATATTCTGTCAAGGCTAAAGCCCATTTACCAATTCTGCTATGCATTATTGGTTTTAAAAGCATGTGTTTGATAACATCGAAATGAGATGAAACATAAACATCAACTGGTTTTATATAATATTTGAGTTTCATACAAGAAAAGTATAAACACAGACACAACTTTTCTATATTACTATATCTAGTTTCTGCATCATTCAATACCCTACTTAAATAATATATGGCTCTTTCGATGCCATTACTATCTTCTTGTACTAACATACTACCTATAGTAAGTTCAGAAGCAGATATGTACAATCTCATGGGTTTTCCCCATGAAGGTGGAGACAAGATAGGAGGCTGAGAGAGATATCTCTTTATCTGGTCAAAAGCCTCCTGATGTACTTCGTTCCACTCGAAGGGTTGGCCTTGCTTTAAGCGAAGTAGTGGAGAGAAAGCTTGAGTCTTTCCACTTAGATTCAAAATGAATCTTCTTAGAAAATTAATCTTCCCCAGTAGATATTGCAACTCCTTTTTCGATGTCGGTGCTTTAGTCTCCATGATGGCTTTGGTCTTATTCTGGTTGATTTCGATTCCTTTTTTATGAACCACAAAGCGCAGGAAATCTCCTTCCTGCACAAAAAATGCACATTTAAGGGGATTCATTTTTAAGCCATGTTTTCTCATTCTTTCGAATGATTGGCTCAAATGATGCAGGTGAATTTCTGCAGATATAGATTTGATGACTATATCATCAATGTACACCTGCATAAATGTCTCAATAAAATCATGAAAGATGGAATTCATTGCTCTTTGGTAAGTTGCCCCTGCATTTTTTAAACCAAAAGGCATCACTACCCACTCATAGGTGCCTAAGGCTCCTGGGCAACAAAATGCTGTCTTAGCAACATCTTCTTCAGCAATAAAGATCTGGTTATAACCAGAGTACCCATCTAGCATACTTAGGTATTCGAACCCTGCAGCCGAATCTATTAACATTTCTGCCACAGGCATAGAGTATTGATCTTTGGGGGTTGCAGTATTTAGATCCCTAAAGTCTATGCATATTCTCAATGAACCATTCTTCTTAATAACAAGTACTATATTTGCTAGCCATTCGACATACCTTGTAGTTCTGATGAATTTGCAACGCAGCAACCTTTCGACCTCAGCTTTGATCTTTGTGAGCACTGCTGGTGCGAACCTCCTGGGGGTTTGTTTGATGGGCTTCTTGCCATCCTTAATTGGAAGTCTGTGCTCCACTAACTCCCTTTTCAAACCAGGCATTTCGTCATAGTCCCATGCAAAGCAATCTTTGTTTCTTTTGAGGACTTCGATCACCTCTTGCTTGAAGCTTGGGTTGAGTTTTGCACTTATGTAGGTTATTCTTTTTATATTGTTATCCCCCAAATTTACCTCTTCGAGTGGATCCTGTGCTAACATTTTGGCAGCTGAATTTGTGGGATCCTTCTCGAAACCCAAGGGTTCCTTGTCATATATTGCATCAATCCTTTGATCTATTTCGTTATCTTCACAGGGTGAGTCTTTCGAATCATTCCCTTCGAGTTTGTTTACTTCAACTGTTTTTTCTATGGCGGCCTCTGAAGCCGCTTTCCATTCGTTCTCAGCCATATAGGACGAAATCCTTTCGAAGAAAGAAGACTCAGTCATGATCAGGGTTGTCGAACTCCCAGCCTGGTGGCCGTCTTCTCGAAGTGCTTTCGACCCCTTCATCTCCCTTAATTATTTTCCTCTCCCAGTACATGCCATCATGGCAAAGGGTCATGTAGTAGTGTGCCTCTCTTGTTTCATTCATTTCGTCACTTGGGGTACAAGGAGGTATTCTTGCCAGATACTTGTCATAATTCCTTTTGTTAACCAGGTTGACTGTTGTCATGAAGTAACTCTGGTCTGCTTCGATATTTTCCACTATACCATCTTCTCTCCAGAGAACTAGCCTTTGGTGCATTGACGAATGGACTGCCCCTACGCCATGGATCCACTCTCTCCCTAGCAGTAAATTATAGTTGGCCTTTGCTTCGATCACCATAAACATGGTGGGCCTACAGCTCGATCCGACGGTTAGCTCCACTTGCACCACCCCCAAAGTTTGACCTACTTTCCCTTCATAATTGGAGAGGACCATATTGTGTGGTTTGACGTCATTTTCTTGAATTCCTAACCTTTTCAGCATGAATTGAGGCATAAGATTAACTGCAACGCCTCCATCCACCAAAACCTTGTTCACCCCATGTGCTCCAGCCTTTGCTCGAATGAACAGTGGTTTCAAATGACTCTTCATTGTTGGATCTGGGTGTTCGAAGAATGCGTTCTGCTCTTCGACCGCGCTGTTATCCATTACATAGTAGCAGACTGGTCGGTGTTTCATCAGATCGATGGTATCTTCTTCCTCAGGCTCTTCGACTTCAGTCTCTTGGCAAAATTCAGATGGTAGTACCGATACCACATTGCAATTTAGGTTTAATGAGGATTCTCCTTCTGATTCGAAGTTATCTGTCAACATATCCTCGTCTTCTTCTGAACTTGGAGTGTACTCTTTTGATTCATCTGGTTTTGTTTCAGAGAAAAGCCTCCTGCTAACGGGAGGTTTGTTTTCAAGTTGCTTACTTGTTGTTGGTTTGTTGGTACTTGACATTTCTTTGTTGCTAGTCGAAGTTACGCCTTTATCTGCCAAGGCTTCCTTTCCTTCGATTCGTTCTTTGCCTCGCCATTGGGATCTTGACATGGGATTCTTACCTTTATAATTCTCTAGTCTTAGTTCCTCCCTCTTTGCAGTGTTAAATTGTCTTCTATATACCATGGCATGACGCGCATTTCGCTCATTACCTCTCCATTTATCCTTCCCCTTATTGGCTTTGACTTGCACCATTTGTCTTGGTACTTGAGGGATTTTGAGCGTCACCCTTGAGCACCTTGTGGATATGGGCTGTCAGGGCTTTCGTGGATTACGATCGAGCGACTCATCGACCAACCTCCTTATGATTCCAACATGGGGCGAGGGAATGGTTTGAATGCTCCAGCCATGTCTGGTCATATCTTCTTGAACATCTTGGGTCGGGCACCTCGTTGCCATGACGATGAACTAGAAATTCAACAAACTCTCCCCCGCTCTAGGATAACACCTAAATAATTGGTTGTCTTGGCGATTCACTCAGTTCGAGCCCTTTGTTTTCTTTCGAACTCTGCGATCCTCTCATTGCATATGATCTTGCATCTTGGACAAAGCATCATTTCAGCATTTCCTTGGTGGCACAGCATGAGGTATTGTTTGAGGCTGGTATCTGCAGCATAACCCTCCTCCATCTTGTATTTTTCTTTTTCAAGATATCTTTCCATTTCCTGCATCTCAGAACAGGGTCTCTCCATGTCCACCATATTGACATCTACATCTTCCCCTTTCTCAACGTCATCTCCCCATCCTGATGGTTTAATGTCGTCGATTCGAACCTTTGAACTCTCTGGGGCAGAGTATTTTACCAGATAATCAAATTTTCCACTGGGTTCCCCTAAGGTGTCCCAGACTTCCTTCTTAGGACTGTTACTATCTCTATTCTCCCCTTTGGTATCATCATCTCCCCATCCTGATGGTTTGATGTCTTCGATTCGGATGTTCGAACTCTCTGGAGCAGAATATTTTACCAGATAGTCGAACTTCCCACTGGGTTCACCCAAGGTATCCCATATCTCTTTGTGAGGGGAGGCTTGCTTTGTAATCCGTACCTTCTCCAGTTTGCGCCTCAGGCCTTCAGTAGCTTGTATCAATTCCTGTTTCTGGCCTGGCCCTCAGTAGCCTGGATTTCTTTCGAAACGACAGAAGGCATTGGTTCGATCGAAGTCTCTATTTGTCTGTGGATGTCTTCAGTGACTCCATTGTTGACTTCGACCAGTACCCAGCTTTCATTCTCAATGCTTTCCTCTCTCAATGTAGTGGCCCCTTGGTTTGCTTCCACCATATTGATTTCTCCAATGCTCGAAGGCTCGGAGTAGTTGGTGTCTGCAACGTCCAGAGGGTCTTCATCCACTTTCATTTTTGGTTTATCAGCAAATTTCAACCTGCCATCCTTAATTGCATTCTGAATCAAGTCCCTGAAAAGAAAACACTGTGAGGTTTTGTGGCCTAGGAAACTATGATATTTGCAAAATCCTCTTTTCTTTCTCTGATCTAAAGGAGGTATTTTGACATTTGGTGGCACAATTAATTGGCCATCTTTAACAAGTAAATCGAAGATCTCATCACACTTTGTTACATCAAAGGTATATACCTTCTTTGGGAATTTGTCACTTTTTTCATTCTCAACAATTTCTTTCCCTTTCGTGGGGATTAATAATTTACATGAGTAAGGTGGGGCCTATTTTAATTCAGCGAGATCTATTTCGACCTCTTCGAATTCAGGATAGTCTTCGACTTCCTCCGTTTCGACATAAGAAATTCTTTCTTTCTTATTGCTTTTGAAAGCCCTGGCCTTTTCGGCCTTTAGTCTTTCGACTTGTCGAACCCTATCTGCTAACTAAGCCATATCCCTCAAATATTGTGTATCTAATTTCTTTCGAATAGAATAGTCCAGGCCACCAGCGGCCATTTCGACTAACTCGTGTTCGGGGACTACTGTGAAACATCTAGATTTCAAAAGTCTGAACCTATTTAAGTACTCATCAATAGGTTCAGTAAACTTTCCTCTTAACACTTGCCAATTCCTTTAGACTTATCTTGGACTGTCCCATGTAGAACTGCTCATGGAATAACCTCTCCAAGAGGGTCCAGGTGTCTATTGATCCAGGAGGCAAAGTGGTAAACCATGTGAAAGCGTTTTTGTGAGGGAACTAGGGAAATATTTGATCCTAAGGTTCTCATTATTTTCTATGTCCCCTGCTTCAGTCAGATACCTGGCTATGTGTTCGACTGTTGATTCATTGGTATCTCCAGCAAACTTTGTAAACTTAGGGATCTTGTATCCCCTTGGTAAGTCAGTATGCATTACATACTCTGCTATGGGAGAGGCATAATTTGGCCTTCTAATCCCTGTATTAATACCGTTTTGGGCCATGATCCTCTCTATCATGGTGGTTAGGTTATTTTCTGCCAGGATATTGTCATTTCGAACTCTATGAACCACTGCATCAGCATCTTGGTTTCGACCTACCAGGACAACCCCTCTAGGTTGTTCTTCCCGGAACGGTGGGACTCCTAGTCTTTCGACCCTTGCCCTTGGTTCAATAATTTCCCTTTGTGGTTCTTCTCGAAGCACTGGGGCATCTAACCTTTCGACCCTTGCTAGTGGTTCTATCAATCCTCTTTGTGGTTCTTCTCGAAACATTGGGGCATCTACCCTTTGTGCTATTGCCCCCATATTAACTCCCTCTCTGGCTGGTCTATAGGGTGGGTCATCAACAATTTGTTCTATGATAGGTGTGTTCACTCGAACCATTGCCTGGTTCTGCCTACGCCTCTCTGGCGGAGCGAAGAAATCCGCTATTCGACTCATATTAACTGCATTCTCTCTGTTTGTCACAGTCACATTTTGAACTATTGGGGCAAAGATTTCTTGCATGGTTTGTGCTAATACTCCTATCATATTATGGTTACTATCGTCCATTAACTGCCTAAAGGCCATTTGGTTCTCTGTGGTTAAGATGGGCAGTGTATCATAGCCTAATGACCCTTGGTTATTTGTCATGAAGTGATTAGCGCTAGATCCCGACCCTAAGTGTGGTGACGCGTTCGACGTCGAAGTCTGCAATCCTGCCATAAAGGATGCTGGCATTCCATACTGAGAATTTCTGGGTCTAGTACTATCGAAACTGAATGGTCTAGTTGGTGGTGGGGTAGCGAAATGGGTTTGTGCCCCTGATGGTGGGACAAGTCCCCCAGGATACCCAGTGGTTCCTGTATTGCCTAGGATCGAATTGTTTGTTGACATGCCGTTCGTTTCGTTCGCGGCCATACTATTAGTAGAAGATGCAACAGACTGTGCATTCGAAGGGATCGCACTGGACATCCCTGTCGAAGTAGATGCATTAGTGCCTGTTCCATGTGGGGCGTTTTGTTCCCCTTGTGGATTGTTTGGACCTGACATCCTATTATTTCGATTTCTTCTGGGTAAGGGTTGGTTACTATTAGTTATTCTACCACTCCTAAGGTGCATATACCAATGAACTTTATTTACTCAGAAAAACTTTTTATAATAATTATGTCTTATAATCCTTATTTCTAAATTTGTGATAACCAATGATGTCCCACTGGGCGTGCCAATTTGTTCACAGTGATTTTTGGTGAAACAACCGCTAGTCCTCCAAACTATCAAACAAGCGTTATGATTGTTGTTTAATCCCTTTGGTAACTCGCAGGATCGACTAGATTGATCCTATGGGGTTATTGGTCGTTTGCATAAACTTAAAATGATGGTTCATGTTCAAGGCTTGTTTTTAAATGTTTTATTTATGTTTCAAGTGTATTTCGATTATGATGTTCAATAAACTGATAACGTAATCAAGTAAAGCAATATAAAACTAATTTGAACAAATAAGACATAAAGACTTCGAATTGCAGAAAGTATATAAATGCAGGAATGCTTAAAGGATTTCTTGAATGTAAAAGACTTTCAAAATAAAGCATGAAGTGTAAAAGACAGGAATTTAAAGGCAAGTATGTAAAAGCTTTCTGGAAAATAAGAACATTAACGTAACAGTTTCAGAAAAGTAAAGAGTTTCGAAATGAAAGAAAAGCGTTTAAATGCAAAGAAAGTTAAATGACTTTGAATGTAAAAGATTTAAATGACATTGATGCAAGATAAAGGTAAACTGGAAAGATAAAGATGCATTATTGAATAAAAGTTTTGGTGCAATCATACGTACATCATTCGCGCATTCGTTTCCCTAGCCATGTGGTATTTTGAATGTTACTGAATTTTAGTACAATAGATATGACACACGAAATCCTAACACTAAGACTTCTATTTATACTATTTTGACCATAACGGTCTGACTTATGAGATCTTGCCACGTTTCAGACATGCAGAACACTATACTTCTCTAGCTTCCACGTCTTCGAACCGTTTCCAGCGCGCATATTAGAACTTCCATTTATCCCGCTCACGTTTGAATTTCAAATATCTGAACTGTCTTTCGTTTCGAACTCGCTTCTCAAACACCACGCTACTACCACTTCGAAGCTCCTCTCCTATATATCATCATGATTGCTATTCGAAGCTCTGTATTCCAGTATGTCTTATTCGAAGGACCAATTCTTCCATTCAGAATCATGACATTCCCTTTGTTCCAACGAACACTGATATTGTCTCGTTTCGAGGTCAATGATTTCTATTCGAATCATAGATATCAAAATCTTCAGCCAACACATACCCCAAGTGTAAGTACAAGCACCTTTTTTCCTCGGATCCCAATCATCAAAATTCAGGATTGATGAGCTTGAAGGAGCGGAAGTTTCACTCGTGTACTTCTTTTTCTTCTACAAACAGTGTCTGGTTACATATAAATCATCAATAGTACGAGGAATATTTTCATGTCCATAATTAGAAAGACAAATTCAACCATGAGCACAAATAACCATGATAAGGACCGAGAATACTAAATGATAATTTACTTTGGCCTCAGGTTGACGGTAGCTTTCAGCTACCATTTTGAATTCATTCACAATGATTCTGCATTCTGGCTACATCTACCTCCTTGTCTTCCAAGATGAAGTTCAAGAGGTGTGTATTATCGAGATGAGTGGAGGAGAGGTGCATTCTGCTGAGCTTAATGTTGTGCAAGATCAAAAGGAGTATAATTTGTGCAGTTGGCTTTATGTCTTCCCTTAAGTACCTCACATCAACTCCATAAGCATTAAACTTCACTCTACGTCCTTTAAGTAAGATGAAGCTAGAAATATTGTCAATGTTTCTTTGACGATTGAGCTAGTGGGTGAATTCATAAAGCTTTCATTCTGCCATGGATGATTAGTTAACACTTTAGTACTCTAATGGTTTGTTTAGCGTGTAGCTTTTGCAAACAGGTTCCGACTCTGAAGATTTGACATGTGACATCATCAGATTATGGACTTAATACACTGAACAAATACAAATATGTGTTTCATAGCATAGAATACTTCTAAAAAACGGTTCTAATTAAATGTTTGTTTTAAAGCTTCTGATTGTAACTCTGATAGTAGAGCTTCTGGAGGCTTCTCAAGATCTGAAGATTCAAAGCTCTCTTGTTCCAAATTCTGAAGATTCTAAAGACAAGGTTCTCCTGAATGAGTTATAAAGATTTTGAAGACCAATGGTTTTGAAGACCAAGTTCTAAAGACTCTAAAAACAAGGTTCTGTTGAACAAGTTCTGAAAACTCTGGAGAAAAGATTCTGAAGATAAGAATATGAAAATCAAGTGTTGAAGACTCTGAATATATGGTTATGTTGAACAAAGTTATGACGTCTCTAAAGACGTGGATCTGAAGACAAGGTTTTTGATCCTTCTAAACATACTTCAACACATATATATTCTAAAGCCTCTGAAAATTAGGACATGAAACAGATGCATCATATTCTCCTGAAATGAATGATACAACAAATAGAAAGATTAGAACTCTTATTGAATTTATTGTTGCAATTAAATTGAAAAAGAAACTAACACTATGGAATAGTTGATAAATACAAGATACATCTTGTAGCCAAATGTATTACGCAGAGAGATAATATATATTGCTTCTATACATTTCACCCATCACTAGAATTACATATGTTAGGATACTGATTCTAATTGTTGTTATTTAAGACTTAATAGTACACCAAATATATAGATGTTAAAACAACTTTTTTTAAAGGTGACTTAGAAGAGAAAATCTATATAAGATCAACCGGGAGAGTTTATAATTTATGGGCAAGAAAATAAGGCCGGTAAATTAGATAAGTTTCTCTATGATCTAAAACAAGGTCAAAAGTAATGCCATTGATTGTTAAATTGCATCATTCAATAATAATTAATTTTGCATTCATTAAAAAAATTCATTGCGTTTGTTTGTAAATTGATCGCATTCTAACATTTTGTTTAACTGCTTAATAAAATAATAATAGTTTGTTTAAATTACAAGTATTGCATTAAAAAAATGATGAACGAATAAGCGGTTTTGCTTTATGATTATTTGCACTAGCATCTTTATGTTCTTAAGAAAAATTTTGTACACTTTAATAATTGAGTGAGTTTTGTAGTAACAACTATTATATGTCAATTAGTCAGAGATTCGTATTTTCGCATTGGTGGCTTTTTCATAGTTTAATAAATTTTTTAACAATGACTAATAAAAATAAAAGGAACTATGAGAGATTGGCTTGATAAAAAAATAACAACAAAATATTTATTAATGTGATAACACAAGAATGAGTGTTAATGTCATAACACTCGAATAGTATCAAGGAAGAAATAAAAGTCAAAATGACTTAGAAAGGACTATGAAATTGGACATGAATGAATTAAATATAAATAAATAACAATTATAAAAATTCAACTTTATTAAATAACCATATATAAAATGACATGTGAGTTGGAGGAAAAAAATTTAACATTTAAAAATAAAAATGTCTCTTAATTAAAAGTAATTGTTGTGTAGAATAAAATTGTCATTATAATGATAATTACCCGTGAGATAAATAAATTATTTTATTTGATATAAAATGTATTTAAATACAAATATAAAATTTAAAATAATTTTTTTGAATTATAAAATGAATAATAATCATATAAATTTAATTGTATCAAATAATTATAAAAAAATAGAAATTGAAAAAATAAATTTTAAAATAAAAATTTTATCACTCAAATTAATATTTACAAAGTAATCAAATTTATTTATTATTTACATTAATATTATCTTGTTAGTGATCCGTAAGATAAATACATTCTTAATTTTATTAAAATTTTAAAAAAAAAATACATTATGCCATGTTGCAATTGATATGGTATAAAAGTTTATAACTACAAATATATTTAAAATAAATTATCTAATTATTTAATTATATAGAGTATTCAAATTCATACGTTCAAGAAGCAATATAATTTATATATTTAATAAAATATAATATTTATAAAGAACTATTAGACAACATTACTATATAAATAAGTTTCTCCTTCTCATTAAGATTAAATGACAAATTGGCAATGAGATAGGCACATAGGTAGGAAGTTATTTGAGTACTTCACAAGCAACCCAGTGCTAGAACCCCATGAGTATACTTGATGTGAGAACTCGAAGTTTCGGGTATTAATGTGCATAAGAACTCTGCTGAAGTCTTGTTAGATTCAAGATATTCTACATTTCCGTCTAGTACATAACAATTTATTTACTATTAATAATCAACATATATTAAAAAATATCACATAGTGTATTTAATTTAATTCACTGAAATAGAATGTGTGACCTTGGAGATAACAACTTTGAGGTATCCATGCTTATTCTCTCAACCGAACTCATTTATGTAGTCTTCAGCACCAAGAGTGTTACCATTGCTTTTAGGGAATTTTCATCTTGTGTAGCTCTTTTTAACCATGCAGCTCCCTATAACAATTCATCTTATACAATGTATCAAAGCCAATTAATAGAAAAACAATTGACATGTCAAAATCTAAGTAATTATTGTAACTTCATATTTAATTCGATGGTGATTGAAACATATATTTAATTTGATGGTGATTGAAGCATCATCAGACAAAGCCCAAACTGTTGTTGGTAGTTGACTCAAGATCATTCTTGCAGTTCTCTCTCAAGACTTTTAGTTTTTCAAAGCTTGATTTCTAAAGGCAACAGAATAAAATTACTCAAAAGCATTAGGAAATATGTAAATGCTGTCTCCAATAAAATATATACTTTACCTTGTGCAAAACTGGTTGGAATCAATATTCGAGTGCCCCTGAATTTAGTATTTGCTCTACAACTCCATTCGGAGTCATGAGACGGTGCAGACCGTAGTTAGTAAGACAGGCACCATTACACGGGCCTGCTAGTTAGGGCAGGTTTGTTAAAAATATATGCAATTGATGAGGTATAGTTGTTGAGAACTTTTATGTATATTGAAACTAAAAGAAAGAACTGAACAAATTGGACTGAACGAATCACTTTATTAACTGTAGTATTGGCTTAAATAAGCCATTGAATACACGATGGAAATAATAACTGAAACAATCAACTATGCTAAAATAAAGGCTGATAATGCTAAGTGGTTCCTAAAATTAAGGAAAGCAGAATAGAACTAAAAGACTAAGTATGTCCTATAAAATAGGACTTTTATTCTAACTTAAAATTAAGCAGTAACTCTTTCATTCCCTCTCTTAAACTAAATGACGTACAACAACTAGTTTATGTCAGGAATTTCACATACACCCAGCATCTTCCTAAGCTTCTGAAAAACTTCAAGTTTCAATGGTTTGGTCATTATGTCTGCAACTTGATCTTGATCCCACAATGAACTAGTTCAATTGTGCCTCTTTAATAAGATTCCTTAAGAAATGAAATCTCACATCAATATGCTTGCTGCGACCATGCATAGCGGGATTTTAGACGCTTGATGGTTGAGCTATTGTCACACATTATAGTTATACCATCTCCATGAGAATGTCCCACACCTCTAAAATTCTTTTCATCCAGTTCCTTGACAAACACATGTTGCGGCGACAAACCCGCTGTTGACAAAAGTCACAATAGGTTTTTGAACACCAAGAAACAGCCCCGAGCTCATTAAAACACATAACGGATGTACTCTTCCTATCATCCACATCTACGGCATAGTCGCTATCGGCTAACGACTCACCATCTCCTCCTTTCTTATAATGAAGTCCATAAATATCGAAGTGCTCTCTTAGCCAATAGTAGATGAATATGCATTGGTTTGGCCATATATCTACTTATGAGACAAGTAACAAACATGAGGTCGGTCTTGTGGCGGTGAGGTACATTAAGCTTCCACCAATTGCTTGTAGTATGTTTCATCAATAGTTTTCCATCTCCATCTTTACTTACTTTAAATCCGGAACCATTGGACTGCCTTGAGTTGCTTTCCATCATGCCAAACCTATGCAAAACTTCTAATGCATATTTCTTTTGACATATATATATATACCATCGACTTTTGTAACACCTCTATTCCAAGAAAAACCTCATCTTACCCAAGTCGACATATCAAACTCTCTTAACATAGAGCTTTTAAATTCGGACATCATCACTTCACAATTTCGGTAAAAATCAAATCGTCAACATAAACACTTACAATTATAATTTTTCCTTCTTTGCTTCTCTTTGTGAATAATGTTTGCTCACTATCACATCTCGAAATCCTTCACCAATGAAATGTGCTTGATTCGACTAAACCAAGCTCGTGGTGCTTGTTTTAATCCATACAAAGCTTTGTGTAATTTGTAAACAAGATGCTCACGCCTCTTTTCATATCCTCTTGGTTGTTCCACATAAACATCTTCACGCACTCACCATAGAGGAAAGCCGACTTGACATCCATGAAAAATCGCCAATTCTTATATGCCGAGCGAATCATTCTCCTTTGTATCCATCCTTGCCACTGGTGTATAAACTTCGTGTAGTCCACTCACGCATTTGAGAATACCCTTCGCAACCAAACGAGCCTTGTACTTGTCAATTTTCCATGTTCATTGTATTTGGTTTTGTAAATCCATTTTACTCAATTAGTTTGGCACCAATTGGTTCAATGAGTGTCCATGTAAGATTCTTTTCAATGGATTTAATTTCATTATCCATGGCCAATTTCCAATTTTACTCTTCACGGCTTCCTCGAAACTTAATGGATCGGTTGACACCATTAAAGCCAAGTGGGCTTCATCATCGGACAAACCTTCGCCACTAACATAATCATTCATCCATGTAGGAGGTCGCCTCACTCTCTCTTCACCATCACTATCATCATTCACAATTTCTCCAACTCCCTCGTCACGGGTTTCACCAATCTCCCTGTCAATATTTGCTTCACTCTCATTTTCACTTGCCATTTCTTCCCACTCTAAATCTAGTACTGTTTGTTTTTCATTCCAATCCCATTTCTTTTCCTCCTCAAAGATAATATATCTACTTACGACAACCTTTTAGCAACTGGATCAAACAATTTATATCCTTTTGATTCTTCACTAACTCCTAGCAAAACACATGTAATACTTCTATTGTCAAGTTTAGTCCTCCTTGATTACGAACATGAGCGTGTGCTATGCACCCAAATACCGAAAGTGGTCAACCGACGGTTTTATTCCCTCGGGCCTCCTCGGCATTACATCCTTGATTGCAAAAGTAGGACACCTTTTAGAACATAAGCAGTCCAATTTACCCTCCGACCGAAGGTTTTGGAATGTTTTATCGGATAGCATGGAACGAACCATGTTCATAACAGTTCTGTTTTCCTCTCATGACACCGTTACATTTGTGGGGTATAAGCGTTGGTTAATTGCCTCTTAATTCCACTTTGTTTGCAAAAATCATTGAACTCGTTTGAATTAAATTCACCTCCTCTATCGGTCGTACACTTAATAGGCATCCCAACTTCCTTCTCAACCATGATTTTAAAGCATTTAAAAGAATTTAAAGCCTCAGACTTTTCTACCAAGAAATACACCCATGCTTTTCTACTATAATCATCTATGAATAATAGGATGTACCTTTTATTGATGTTAGATATGGGACTGATAGGACCACAGATGTCTGAATGAATGAGTTTTAACTTTTGTGTTGCTCTCCAATTACTCTTCCTTGGAATAGAGTCACGATGTTGCTTTCCGTTGATACAATCAGTGCATGTCACAGTGGAGATGGAGAGTTGAGGAAGTCCACGAACCATGTTTTTGTACAACAAAGTTTTCAAGCCTTTATAACTTAGATGTCCATACCTTGGTGCGGAGATGCGACAATTCTTGAGCTTTAGTGTGAAAGCAGATCATTGTGCTAGTGAAGAGGATTGAGTTTGGGGCAGCAAGATAAACATCCTATTGGCACTCATGCTGGTTTGAATAATTAAGCCCTTCTCTGGATGAAATATCTTGCAACTTCCTCCCTTGATCAAAATCTCCAAATTCTTTTCTTGCGCCCTATACTTAAGAGATTATTTTCAATTACGGAATAAAGTATACTTGATAACAACAAGGTTCATTCCATTTAGCGTAATTTCACACTTCCTTTTCCCATCACATCCATCTTAGTGTTGTTTCCCAATTTTAGAATGTCGAATTTTTCATCAAGTTCATTGAACATAGTTCGATCACCGCACATATGATTAGAACATCCTGAATCAAGGAACCATGCATCTTGTCTTTTAGCTTCATACAGCTCCTCATAAGACATCAAAAGCATTTCCGTTTCTTCATCAAATTCTACATAATTAGCTTCATTGTTGCGAGGACATTCATAACGAAAATGTCCATGTCGATGACATTGGTAACACTCAATAGTCGCCTTGTTGAAATTCGTTCGACCTCTACCTCTTCCCCTTCCTCTGTAACCAGCTCGACCACGACCTCTTCCTCCTTCATATGTAACTTTCAAAGCTTGTTCTTCACCACTGCGTCTTTGGAACTTCTGTTCATGCACTATTAAGGAGCTTTGTAACTCATCGATAGAAAGATCATCGATATCCTTTGACTCTTCAATAGAACAAACAATATAGTTAAACTTCTCCGTTAAAGAGCGTAAAATCTTTTCAACCACTTTAACATCTGACATATCCTCCCCGTATATTCGCATTTTATTTGCCACTGCCATGACCCTAGAGAAGTATTCTGTTATACCTTCACTAGATCTCATCTCAAGAGTTTCAAATTCTCTGCGGAGAGCTTGAAGATGAGACCTTTTGACCCTTGCATTTCCTTCAAACTTTTTCTTCATAGCATCCCATATATCTTTAGAAGTATCCTTCTTAAGGATGGTGTCAAGCACAGTTCGATCAATCGCATGAAAGAGATAGTTTTTCGTTTTGAGATCCTTCAACTTCATCTCATCGTTCTTCTTTCGTTGTGTTTCTGTCAGTACCACTCCACTTGCTGGCTCAACATAGCCAGGCTCGATTAGCTCCCAATATTCCTTTGATCTGAGGAAATTTTCCATTAGCATACTCCAGTGATCATAATGACCATCAAACCGCGGGATTGCGGGTTGCACAAAGCTCCCTTCTGTAGTCATTTTTCTTTTGCTGCTGCAAGGATATCAAAGACTGTTGCTTTGATATATCAGGCCCATTGGGGGCTCTGATACTAAATTGTTGAGAACTTTTATGTATATTGAAACTAAAAGAAAGAACTGAACAAATTGGACTGAACGAATCACTTTATTAACTGTAGTATTGGCTTAAATAAGCCATTGAATACACAATGGAAATAATAACTGAAACAATCAACTATGCTAAAATAAAAGCTGATAATGCTAAGTGGTTCTTAAAATTAAGGAAAGCAGAATACAACTAAAAGACTAAGTATGTCCTATAAAATAGAACTTTTATTCTAACTTAAAATTAAGCAGTAACTCTTTCAATAGTGATATTGTTGCGGTGTCAATTCATGCGGCCAATGACAATTTACGCGTTTTCAATGAAACAGTGAAGATAGATAGAAAAGAGATAATATAAAAGGAAATAAAATAAATTTAAAATTAATTAAATTCAGTATCTAGTAAAAATAAATATGAACAAAAAAGGTAACATAATACCTTTTTATTTGCTTGATTAATGGCAAGTGTGCGTTGAATATCAATTGCAAGAAAAAAATTTCGATTAAAGGTTTCATGAAATCTCATCATATGAGTGAATTCGGTATCATTGAAGGATTGTATCCAATATGACTCAATATATAAAACAGAATTATTAATTCTGGATAGTTGAGCGGAGCGGACGAAAAATGATAATAGTATAAATAATGGGATTCCGAATAATAGAGTAACTTTTTGTATATTAATAATTATATAATAATTTATATTTATTTTTTAAAAAATTGGCATAAAAAAATAAAATAATTTTTAAATTATAAGATTAAATTTATTAAAAATCCAAAAGTTGTTAACAAAAAAATTAGTTTATTGCATTTTAGGTGATGGGTTTAAATTATGGATTGTTTTCTACTACAGTATTAATATATTGTTTTTTTCTAGAGAAGTAATAATAAACATTATTATATTTTCAATGTTTCAATTTTCAATGCTACGTGGGTTTCAACTGGATTGCTTTTTCCAATCAATATGGGTTATAGCTAGATTGTTCTTTCCGAACTACTTTGAATCTTTTTCTTAAGACATATTTTTAAGTTTATGATTTATAATGTACAAACTCATATGATATTTTAGACCGGTTTGATAACGGTCTGAATTTATAATTTATTTTATTAGTTTATAATTTGTTTTCTAGACGCTATTTCAAATAGCATTTTAGTTTATTATAGCTTATAATTTATTATTTTTTTTTAATTTTTTTATACTTATTATTTAAATAAAAATTATATTTTATTCTCAATAATTTATTTTAATTTAAAATTAAAATAATTATATATAAAATATCTTTTATGTCATTTTACATTTATAAGTTAGTTTAACCGATAATATTACCAAACACTTATTTAGCTTATCAGTCATTTGTCTCAACCATCAGCCATAAGGTATAAGTTACCGGTCATCAGTCACTACCTATAAATTATAAGTTATCAGTTAGCTTCTTACTCAACCGTTATTTTTACCAAACAAATCATTATTTCTTTTTTACTTTTCTTCTGCATTTTCATCTTTTAGGCTTCATCTTCGTGATTTCTTCTTCTATTTTGTCAATGTCTCTCTCTTCCACATATGGATCCTTCTTCTTCTTCAATTTTGTCCATAAAAACTAAAAAACTGAGATCGGCTTCTCTTCCACATCTGGATCCTCCATCTTCTTCTTCTTCGATTTTGTTCAAAAATACTAAAAAAATAAGATTCGTTAGGCCCGAGATAAGCCTACGATCCGCGACCCGGATTCGTGCAAATGGAAGCCACTTTTCAATCTTCACCACCGCACCATGTAAGCGCGCGGGTGAGTGCTACACCGCTATGGTGCCCCGGGATAGCGGACTGGATTAACAACTCTGGTATAAATATATCATGTATTAACATAATAAAAACTAAAGTTTATCCATTTACAAAATAATAATAATAAGAAATTTAAATTAACATTTATATAATCAAGTAATATATTTATATCATATATGTAGGATGGAAGTTTAAAATGACATTTGGATGTTTCAATTTTAAACTTACTGCTATTTTATATGTTGTTGGGGTATAAGTAAAGACTCGTTATAACATCTTTGTCCTTGAAATCAACTTTCTAAACAATATTAGTATTTTATTTACTCCCAAGATGAATGCTTTGTTCGACAACTGAACCCATATCACACGCATCATCAATCATCACGACAACCAAGAGATAAGTTATGAAAACACTAGTGTCATCTTCCATATCTGATGGGGAATGCAAGTGTTCTACAGTTATCACATCCACCATGTCTCTGCCTCAATAGATCCCTTTTGCCACAAAATTTGATCTTACATCAACTTTCACAAGCCATCATATTGTCACTGATGATTTCAATAAAGACCTCTAGTAAATCTATCAAATGATCATTTGCAAGACATCAAGCCAAGATTATATTCAAACCCATAAACCATCATAACAGATTTGCTGAAATCCATTGGTTATACTCATCCATCCTTATAATGAAGGAGCTTGAACTTTCAAACCTCCTCCACCATTAGCTTTCATGATGGAAATGCAGAATACTCTATAAATTTATTTATCAAAGTGTTAAAAATATCAAATCAATAAGACAATAAAATAGTGAAGCAAGAAGCATGCACCTTAGCACACTCCAAAGTATACACTACGTCAAAATTGATTTTTGTATCGCCTAATTTAATAGCACGTATAAAGAAAGTGCTATTAAAAAAGAAAAAAACACATTTATAATAGCACTTTATAATCGAACGCTATTAAAAAATGAAAACAACATGATTTTAATAGCACTTTGTGCGAAAACGCTATTATTAATTTCCAGTAAGATACCACTTTTTACGAAACGCTATTAATATTGTATATTAAGATATCACTTTCATGAATGTGCTATTAATATTATTGACAAAATTAGCACTTTTGTCAAGAGCTATTATTAAGCTATTCTTCGTTAGCGGTTTTGAAAAAGCGATATTATTGTTATAATATATAATTCATAAAAACAATTTTTTTTTTTGAACAAGACCAAAACAGACTTCTATATTATATATAAATAATAATTAAAAAAATTAAAAAATAAAACAAAACAAGTTTTTTGGCAAATAATTTTTACTTTGGCGCACAAATTTTGGTCACTCATTCCAAAAACCAAAACACGTGCTCCACAACTCACCTTTTTCCCTCTCAGTTCCATAACTTTATTCTTCATCTTCGCCGTCGTAATCTTCTGGTAACCGCTCAGCCGGACAAGAAGAAGCCACTGATTCCCTCTCATCGCCGACGAATCTCCACACCACCGCTCAGCCATCAATTCTTCCATCGTCACCAACGATTCTCCTCGGATTCACAACCTCTAAGCCATCGATTCTCTTTTGTCGGCAACGATTCTCCACTTTTTCACCACGATTCTTCAATTCACCACTGGAGACCGTACTGGAGTTGAAGTTTTCGCCCGAATCTTCGAAGGTAGGTATACAAATTCTTCTTCCTTTTGAGCTACTTATTTGTTTTGTTTGAATCGGAAGTTTAGAAACATAGAGATTTGGACTGAGGTTTTCTTCTATCCGTGCGATTGATGTGGTTTTGATAAAATCTCAAGATCTAATTTGCTCAAAATCGGAAGCGTTACTTGATTTCAATAATTTGTATTAATTTTCTCTAACTCAATTTTGATTACATGAAATGTGTCTAGACTAGGATCTATAGCATCTCTCAATTGTCCTTGAACTAGGATCATCCAATCTTGGAACATAAACCTGATTCATTACCAAATAACCAATCGATAAGAAAATATGAATTATTAATCAATTACAAATTATCTTGAGTTGGTTAATTTAATTTAGGCATAAATAAAAAAGAGGAAAAATGGAACCTGATATCCATAAGCATCACCAAATGAGAGACTGATTCAACCTCTGGTGTAAGATGGAGATTTGCAACTTGTCTTTATAGTGACAGTGTAAGCACACGTGCTACCAGCAACAACATTCTACAACATACATATTCAATTCATTTTTTATTTATGTGTTGTAGTAGATTCTTAACCATCGTTTACATGATATACCTATCATAAACATATTTGTTTCACACCTTTTTCTCCTAAGTTTCAAACTTTCTTCAATTGAAATATTATAAAGTAAATGCTTGTACATGATAACAGGTCCTTCAGAAACTTGAGGTAGACATACTTGGTAACTGGTCCTAGCACGCTTTCTGCAGTTCAAAATCCAGTAACAGTTATGTAGATTTTGTCGCTAACATACAATAGATTTCACACCGAACTCATCCCTTCGCCAGCTCACCACCGTCGCCCCTCTCTTCATTGTTCGTTGGTAATCTTTATTTTCTCCGATTATTGCTTTGCGATTACCATATTCTATTTGTAACGTTTCTTCCCTTTCTTAATTTCATATACGATAGTTTATAAGTTTACCTCTACAAAAAGTTTAGTACTGTTATGGTCGTCGTAGCGTTTTACTTTCTGAAGTTTCATTGATAAACATTTAATTAAGGCTTAAGGAGTTGAGTAATGTCAATTTGATCTTAGATATTCACTTGCTAGAGGACTCAAAGTTTTTGTGGAAAAGAAAAGTAACAAACAGGATTAAATTATCTTGATGGTGAGTAGCAGCTAGTTTGTCCCGTCTCTTCTAGTGTTGCTGAAGAAAACAAACACTTTTATACTTCAAAAACCAGCAACAAAAGAATACCAAATAATAGCTCTAAATGATGATGTCATACCCCAATTTTTGACCTAATATACCACCTTACATTTGCATCATTGCATAACTAACAGTTCAGATAGCATTAATCGGGTATAGCATTCACAGGTCAAAATTAGGGTTTCATCAGATTTTCATCTGATTCAAGAGGCAATCAATTAGGGTTTGAGTTTTTCTCACCTCATTTGATCTATCTTGATCAAATCATCAACTTTCAATCCTCAGATATCCAATTTTCTCACAGAACAATCAAGGATCGACCAATTAGGGTTTTGATCGGGCATGAGTTTTCTCTGACTTTTTGAGCAAGAAATGACTTTTTTGGATAGAGATTGGTCATTTTATCTTAGATACAACATCTTGACCTAATTTCTGGATTCAAAACATCACAGAAGTTCACAGATTTCATCAGTCAATTTCTGAAACGTCTGATGAAAATTCATGTGCACAGAAAAGTCAAACTTTGACTTTTGGTCAAATTTTTCAAAACAAAACTTTTTCCATCATCAAAATACTTCAAATGATCCATCATGATCATAAAAAATCAAAGAATTTGGAAAAGTCAACAAAAAGTCAAAAGTTTCTATACTTAGAAATTTCTAAGTGTTGAAATTTCTTATTTTTTCCAAACTTCATGCCATTTTTTCACCTAATTCCAATTTGAATTGGAAAAAACTCAAAACATGAAAGTTGTAGCTTATGAAACAAGCTTTCCAAAATGTCCAAGAACTCTCAAATCCATGGAGTCTAGCTATACTTTTGAAATTGAAACATAAGGCTCCATGAACATGATTTTCAAAAGTCAAAACTTCAAATTATAGGTCATTTTGTGATTTTCTCATCTAGAACACTTTCCACCTTGCCAAATTAGGATAAGAACTGATAAAAATCAGTGAGAAGTAATAATTGAGGGATTGGATCAAGTTGGAAAGAATAACACATGGTAAAAAAGGAAACTTCCTTTTTCTTTACAAAATACCTTTCTTACCAAAAGCTTGTACTTGTGCCTAACAATTTCAGAGACATTGGCCTATAAATAGATCATGATTTCAAGTTCAAAACCACACCAAAGTAATGCCAAGACATACTTTCCTTCCACTTTCTCCAAATTCTCAAATCATAGTTCAAAATGAAGAGATCATGCAATTTTGAAAAATTGTGAATGAACATGAGATCTTTGGTGTCAAACATGCTCTAATATCACTATCAAACTTGTTTACAACTTAAAATCAAACTGAAAACAAGTAAAAATCAGAAATCACTTTTCATTTTTTCAAACTTCCAAAACTGCCATAAGCATTCGAATTCATGGTTTTAATGGAACAAGTTGTGTTCTAATCATTCTAACACCTTCCATGTACCTCATATACATGATTCAAATCCTTAACAACCATCTGTAACAACTCAAGACACGATTTCCAGTTTCCATTTTGAGTCATGCAGGTTGACTTGTGTAGCACGATCCAAGCAAGCTCAAGCAAGCCATCCACATAGCTTCCATATGAGCCGTTGATGCTGTAGCAATCAAGAAACAAGTTCTGGAAACACTCTTGCACTGAATTCGATCCCCACTTGCACAGGTATGAACACGAACTGGGATATCAATATTCTTTGAAGTTAAATGCAAAAACTCTTGGCCGATCTCTTTCTGCACTTATCACGATCATAAGCCCTCAAGAAAATCAAAGAATCATCAACTACACATCATTTAATTTGAAAAATTCAGTTCTAGGGTTCTTCGTGGTTCCCAGAAATTTAAGCATGCTAGGTCAAAAATAAATGCAATTAACATCTGCCATCATGTTCGTTGTTCAAAATCGAGCAACTTTCGTTTTTATTTCATTGAATTTCATTGAGAAATGAAGATTTTAGCATGGATTCTTGAAACTGAAAATCAAAAACGAAGAACAAGCTTGCGCGCGTGTTCTTGAGTTTAAATTTTTAAACTTTCCAATCTTTTATTAACACGTGTTCTGGTCCACTAAACACCAAGGCGCGTTTGTCCCAGTGGTAACTAGCTTGCCTTTAGTCCTCGTACACGCGTGCTACCCAATGGTCATGGGTTCAATCTCTCTCAAGACCATTCTTTTTCAAAACTTTCATATTTTTCATGTTTTTTAACAAAACTTTCACATTTTTTTTAACCAATCAAAACTCCTCATTTTGAGGTGATTTTTTGAACAATTGTCAATAAATACATCTATTTTATGATAGTGCAAAATTTTTCAGAAAAAACTTTCATCTGATTATATTTTAATCCGGAAACGTTCGAACACTTTTTCAAAACACTTTAAAAGGTGAATTTTTCAAGTTTTCGACTTCCGATTCTTTTCAAAACTTCTCATAAATCAACTTCACATTTCAAAACAATTTCAAAATCATTTTTCAAAACATTTCATCAAAACTTGCATCTTTTTACCATGATCGATCTGATTTAAACGATAAAACCGAATTCGTTTTCTCTCGAATTTCTCAATCGATCATGGGCCTCTCTCACGGTGTAAGTCCCATAACATTCTTTTATGTACATAATATTTCTTTGTACATATCAAACTTTCCAAACACAATACAATTTTTTATCTGTACATAACACAAATACTTTTTATACTCAAGTTGACAAACTTCGATCGTTTGTTTTCACTTCACTTGTGTATACACAAAAACATTCTTTATGTACATACTTAATCTTTTCCTTGTACATATCAAATACTTTTCTTTTCATACAAAATTTTTTATCTGTACATAATACAGATACCTTTTACAGATAACTTTGATCAGTCGTTTCTGTTTCATCTTTATATACACTAAATACCATTGGTATTGAAAGGAGCATTATTCCCGGTGAAACTGCTTTTAAACCAATGGGCCTCCCTTATGGTGTAAGTCCCAACCCTCCTATGTACATCCATCTTTGTCTGTACATAAATAACTCGTTCGTGTACATATTCATTTCCTTGTACACAGTTCAAACTTGTAAATAATCAAGTTGCGCTCGTTTTAAACGTTTGTTTCACAGACACTTGTTTATATTTCATAAACTTTGTAAATAAATATCATGCATTGTTTATGTTTCCTTCATAAACTCCTGTGGATACATATCACACACACACACACACACACACACACACACACACACACACACACACACACACACTTGTTTATACAACTGTCTAGTTATAACATAACAATTAGACTAATCAATAGGTTCCCCACAGTATAGCCTCCGCTTGGGCTTTATACATGATAATTCATCACCAGCATGAATTTAGCCTCCGCTTGGGCTTTATACAAGATAACTCTTCCCACAGAGTTAGCCTTCTCTTGGGCTTTGTTCAAAGAAACTCATTCATCTGAGTTTAGCCTCCGCTTAGGCTTCATATAAGACAACACCCCGAGTCACCTCCTCTTGGGCTTCGTTCAAAAGAACTCCTCATTAAGTTTAGCCTTCTCTTGGGCATCATACAATGAAAGAGATAGGAAATCTCTTAACAGCCTCCTATTGGGCTTCCAATACAAAGAATCACCCGCGTTAGGATAGAACCCAGAGTATAATTTCCCGGTGAAATTGCTCTAAATTCCAAAAGGATGGTTTCCCGGTGAAATCCCTTTTAACACAAAGCCAGCCATACCCTATAGCTTCCTCTTGAGCTTCATACAAGGACCCTCGATGACCCTCGATGACCCTCGGAATGCCTCCTCTTGGGCTAACAATACAAGGACCCACGGGCTTCTTAAAAGCATCCCTTTAATCCAATCAAATTCTCCTCGAGATTAGACATCTATCATCTCTATGGAAGAAATATCTCATCTATCACATCACATACAGTCAAAAACTTTTCAAACTTTTTTTTCAAACTCTTTTTAAACAAAAACATCTCTTAATAGTAAGTGCTAACACTTGTACACTCAAGCAAAACACCCAATACTTACAGTTAAAAGATTCAATCATTTTTTTCAAACATCTTTCTTAAACATGTAAGTGGTAACGCTTGTACACTCAAGCAAAACACACAACTTCGACGAAAGATTTTAATCGGTCAAAACTTTTCAAAATGTATGTGATGAAATAGATTAGATACATTTTCATTAAGATGACATTTATCTCTCTTACTAACATCCGTTGCTTTCCACTAGCATAAGTGGGAACTACGATTGCTCGACTTTCTCAACATCCTTTTGAGAATACGTGAGCAAGTCTCATCCTTGCCGAGCAAATTTCTTTCTCCTCAAACAAACCATAGATCCCAGATCCGAGCTACAAATGCTCTGATTCCCACTAGGGGATATGTATGCAGAAGATCCACAGATCTTTGCGAGCACAATAATAACAAACATTAGAATCCCACATAATCTATCATTCTTAAAAATCCAAAGGAGAAACTTTCCCAATCATAGAAATAGCAATTAAAACACACAAACATATCAAACATATTCATATATAAAGCTATAGATAACTATATATATTTAGGGTGCTCCATCTATTCCCTTTATATAACAATCCCTCTTACTCAGAATCTCCCTAATGCGTTACGTCTAGTTTGCGCTAGTCGTTACGCATATCAATATCAATTGAGGGTATTACAGCTTTCCCCTTTTTCATAATCATTAAATCATCTTTCTTGTGTTGAAAATAATAAAGCTTGATGGAATCTTTATAAACAAATCAAAAGAGTAAATCGTTTCGAGCCGAGAATCGACCACGTTCGAATCCTCTAGCGCACCTTTAACGGAAAAATGGCGACTCCAGGGAGTCTGAAACTTTGATTTTCAAAAAAATGTGACTATGCTCAAGAGCACCAAGCTTTTTGTTTTCAAAAGGAAAGAAAGGGATAAGCTTTCATATTATGCATATATCTTTTTATTGTGTGTTTCGCGATTTCATCGATGGAAAGAAATCTAACCCGATTTAAAAACATTTTTAAGATCTAGGTGGAGGTATTAATACGTAAAGTTCAATGCTTACGTTAATATCTCCGCTCGAGGTTGTCTTGGGGTATTGTGTTTAGCAAGTATTTGAAGACATTTTGCTTTCGAGGAACTTAAGAAGTCGAGTGGACTGTAGAACACATAACCCATCCCGCCATTTAGGATGTAGTGGAGATTATTCGGTGTAAGCCTAGAGTAATTGTCATGCGAGACTACGATCGGTGAGTTTCTCTTGAAAAATATTATTGGACCATCGAGTATTCAACAAAATCGATAATATTTCAAAGAGGAGTGTTGAGCCTGTATTATCAGTAGAACCCGTTTCACAGATGAATAAGCCCTTAGAACTTAACCACGTTGATTCTTATCGTTGGCCTCATGCTCGTGACTTCGAACGCTTGACCGTGTGTATAACTACTAACCATGTTTGCCACATTCATGCATTCATTCAAAAAAAAAAACTTCATTTCTCTTCCCATTTCCAAAGAATTTAGAGATTTTTCTTTGTAAAATATTTTAGGTTAGAGTGATGGACGTCAGAGGAAGATTCACCAAGAGATACAGTTTTAGAATTCCTGACGTAGGAAAGTTGAAAGAGTTAACATCCTTGGTAGAAGATCCCTCGGATTTCAGAAAACGCTATGGAACTCTTTTAACTCTTCTGAACGCTAACGTCGATGAAGGACTTCTCAAAACTTTCGTTCAATTTTAGGATCCAGTCTATCGCTGTTTCACTTTCCCTGATTATCAGTTGGTGCCTACTTTGGAAGAGTACGCGCACATCCTAGGTATCTCAGTATCGGATAAAGTTCCTTTCAATGGTTTGGAAGCCATTCCTAAGTCACCAGTCATTGCAACGATGACTCACATAAAGAAATCTGAGATAGACAAAAACCTAACTACCAGAGGAAAACTCTTAGGACTGACTTCAAAGTTCCTAATGGAGAAGGCTCTTAAATTCTCTGAAGCCGGTAGTATGGTAGCCTTTGAAGCTATTTTAGCTTTGCTCCTCTATGCATTGGTGTTGTTTCCCAACGTCCCAAATTTCGTTGATATCAACGCCATAAGGATCTTTCTGATTGGAAATCCCGTTCCCACCTTGCTTGGAGACACATACGTCTCTATTCATCATAGGAATCGTCAAGGAGATGGAACTATCGTGTGTTGTGTACCTCTATTTTTCAAATGGATTACCTCACACTTGCCGAAATCTCCTATCTTCCGCGAAAACAAAGACGAGTGGCATTGGTCAAGAAGACTCATGTCTCTTACAAACCATTTATATCCATTGGTATACCTTGGCAGACAATGAGATGGAAATCATTGAGAGCTGTGGAGAATTTGCCAACGTACCTCTCATTGGTACGAAAGGAGGAATCAATTACAACCCATTCCTGGCGAGACGTCAGCTCGGATACGCAAACTCTAGTAAACCTCTTGGATTTACAGTAGAAAGCTACTTCTACCACGAAGGAGAGGATTCCCAGGGATTGAAAGCTAGGATGATCAAAGCTTGGCATCACATCCGAAGGAAAGGAAAAGGGAAAGCAAAGAATTGTGTAGCCATGGAAACCTACACTTCTTGGGTAAAGAAAAGAACGAAGGAATTTCAGATGCCCTACGCTTATGAGAATCCCATGTTCTCGATTGCTTCCAAATCAACAAATTTTCCCGTCGAAACTGTGGGAGAATACCAAGAAGCCTTGACCAAGATAAGGTTTGAGAAAGAAGCTTTGGAAAACAAATTCCTTAAGACAAACCTTGAGAATGAGAAGCTCAAGAAGCAAGTCAAAGATCATGAAAAGACGCTTTACTTCCAGGATCAATGGCTCATGGAGAAAGATGAGGAGATTCATCAGAAATATGACGCGATCAAGAATTTCGTCAAAGAAAGAAACGGAACGCTTGAAGATTTGATGAATAACAATCTTACTCCCAACGAATGGAAGAGAGTCATCAGCAAGCTAAAAGCCGAGAAAGCTGAGCTAAAAGCTCACTATGGAAAGGAAATCCTGAAGCTGAAGCTGCATCAAGCCTTTGGATCTTCATCCGACGAAGACATTTAATTAGTTTAATTTAGTTTGTAATTTTATCATTTATTTTATCATTCGTGTGAGCAATGCTCCAACAAAAAACAATTGTTGTAATCTTCCTTCATTAATCAATAAAATTTGTATTTTCCATCCAAATATTTGCCAGAAATATCTCTTTTAGCGTAAATTCTTTGGAAATTTTTCTTTACAATCATAATCATGCATCATACTTTGCATTTAAGTCTATTGTCTAGAGTCTGATACCTGCACAGTTTAATACTTGCACAGCTTGAACAGCTTGAACAGCTTGAACAGCTTGAACAACTTGAACAGTTTGAACAGATAGGAAAAAATCGTCAAGCTATCGCGTCTTAGAGTTTCTCGACCGCGTTCACAACCAACTCGAACGTACAATACCAGATCAAAAAGAAGAAAAGTAATGGAAGGATTTGAACAAGAGAATGCTGAACTTCGTAGTACAGTAACAACACTACAAGAAGAAGTGGAGAGACTCACATCTTTGGTCAACTCATTGGCCACAACACAAAGTCAACAAGCAAGACGGTCAAAACCAAGCAATATCTCGGACAACACTACTACTCCGCTTCATTGTCGCACAAGAGTTCACCTTCAAGATGCCTATCCATGGGGCATGCCTTTTGTTCGCGTTAAAAGGTGACGCACTAGAGGATGCGAACGTGAATTCGGATCTTCTGGCTCGAAACAATTTACTCTTTTGATTTGTTTATAAAGATGCCGCGAGCATCAAGCTTTATTATTTTCAACACAAGAAAGATGATTTAATGATTATGAAAAAGGGGAAAGCTGAAATACCCTCAATTGATATTGGTATGCGTAACGACTAGCACAAACTAGACGCAACGCATTGTGGAGATTCTGAGTAAGGGGGATTGTTATATAAAGGGAATTGATGGAGCACCTTAAATATATATAGTTATCTATAGCTTTATATATGAATATGTTTGATATGTTTGTGTGTTTTAATTGCTATTTCTATGATTGGGAAAGTTTCTCCTTTGGGATTTTAAGAATGACAGATTATGTGGGATTCTAGGTTTGTTATTATTATGCTCGCAAAGATCTGTGGATCTTCTGCATACATATCCCTAGTGGGAATCGAGCATTTGTAGCTCGGATCTCAGGATCTATGGTTTGTTTGGTCTGAGGGAGAAAGAAATTTGCTCGGCAAGGATGAGACCTTGTGCCTACGTATTCTCAAAAGGATGTTGAGAAAGTCAGAGAAATCGTAGTTCCCACTTATGCTAGTGGAAAGCAACGAGATGTTAGTAAGAGACAGACAAATGTCATCTTAATGAAAAAATGTATCTAATCTATTTCATCACATACATTTTTGAAAAGTTTGATTGATTAAAATCTTTCATCGTAAGTTATAGGTGTTTTGCTTGAGTGTACAAGCGTTACCACTTACATGTTTAAGAAAGATGTTTTTGAAAAAAAGATGTTTGAATCTTTTAACTGTAAGCATTGGGTGTTTTTCTTGAGTGTTCAAGCGTTACCACTTACAATTAAGAGATGTTTTTGTTTGAAAATAGTTTGAAAAGTTTTGAAAAGTTTTGACTGTATGTGATGTGATAGATGAGATACTTCTTCCATAGAGATGATAAATGTCTAAATCTCAAGGAGAAATTGATTGGATTAAAGAGATGCTTTTAAGAAGCCCGTGGGTCCTTGTATTGTTAGCCAAAGAGGAGGCATTCCGAGGGTCATCGAGGGTCCTTGTATAAAGCTCAAGAGGAAGCTATAGGGTATGGCTGGCTTTGTGTTAAAAGGGATTTCACTGAGAAACCATCCTTTCAGAATTAAGAGCAATTTCACCGGGAAATTTTACTCTCTGGGGATTTTGAAAGTGATTTCACCGGAAACCATCCTTCGGGTTCTATCTTAGCTGGTGATTCTTTGTATTGGAAGCCCAATAGGAGGCTGTTAAGAGATTTCTGTCTCTTTCATTGTATGATGCCCAAGAGCTAAACTCAATGAGGAGTTCTTTTGAACGAAGCCCAAGAGGAGGCGACTCAGCAGGGAGTGTTGTCTTATATGAAGCCTAAGCGAGGCTAAACTCGTGGGAGAGTTTCATTGAAGCCCAAGAGAAGGCTAAACTCAACTGGGGATGAGTTATCTTGTATGAAGCCCAAGCGGAGGCTAAATTCATGCTGGTGATGAATTATCTTGTATGAAGCCCAAGCGGAGGCTGAATATGGGGAACCTATTGATTAGTCTTATTGTTATGTTATAATTAGACAGTTGTATAAACAAGTGTGTGTGTGTGTGTGATATGTATTCACAGGAGTTTATGAAGGAAATATAAACAATGCATGATGTTTATTTGCAGGAGTTTATGAAGGAAATATAAACAAGTGTCTGTGAAACGAACGTTTAAAAACGAGCGTAACTTGATTATTCACAAGTTTGAACTGTGTACAAGGAAGTGAATATGTACACGAACGAGTTTTTTTATGTACAGACAAAGATGGATGTACATAGGAGGGTTGGGACTTACACCATAAGGGAGGCCCATTGATTTGAAAGCGCCAGTGGAATAATGCCCTTTCAATACCAATGGTATTCGGTATATATGATGAAAGAAACAAACGATCGAAGTTTATCTGTGTTTGAGTATTTACAAAAAGTATCTGTGTTATGTACAGATAAAAGTTTGTATGAAAAGAATTTGATATGTACAAGGAAAGTATGTATGTACATAAAAGAATGTTTTGTTTGTGTATACACAAGTGAAAGTGAAAACAAACGATCAAAGTTTGTCTGTACTTGTATAAAAAATATCTGTGTTATGTACAGATGAAAATTGTATGTATTTGAAGAAAGTTTGATATGTACAAAGAAATATTATGTACATAAAAGAATGTTATGGGACTTACACCGTGAAGGAGGCCCATTGGTTTGAAAGCAGTTTCACGGAGAATAATGCTCCTTTCAATACCAATGGTATCGGTGTATAAACAAACGAATGAAAACAAACGAAAAAATTTGTTTATGTTTGAATATTGACAATGATGATTTGAGTATGTACAAGTAAAACTAAGTATGTACATAAAGAATTGGGACTTACACCATAAGGGTGGCCCATGATCGATTGAGAAATTCGAGAAAGAACGAATTTGATTTTATCGTTTTAAATTGGATCGATCGTGGTAAAAAGATGTAAGTTTTGATGAAATGTTTTGAAAAATGATTTGAAAATGTTTTGAAATATGAGGTTCATTTATGAAAAGTTTTGAAAAAAATCGGAAGTCGAAAACTTGAAAATTTCACCTTAAAAGGAGGTTTGAAAAAGTGTTCGTAACGCTGCTGCTCGATTAAAATTTAATCGATGAAAGTTTTTTCAAAATTTTACACTATCATAAAATAGATGCATTTATTGACAAGTGTTCAAAAAATCACCTTAAAATAAGGAGTTTTGATTGGTCAAAAAAAATTGTGAAAGTTTTATGAGAAACATGAAAAATTGGAAAGTTTGAAAAAGAAATGGTCCTGATGGGAGTTGAACCCATGACCAAAGGGGTGACCACGTGTCAGAAAGACTTAAGAGCAAACAGGCTACCACTAAGCCAAATGCGCGCTGGTGTTTAGTGGACTAGAACACGTGTAAACAAAGCATTTGAACATTTAAATTTGAAAACAAATCAAGAACACGCGCGCAGCTGTTCTTCATGTTTTGATCTTCAGATTCCAAGATCCAAGCTACCATCTTCGTTTCTTAATGAAAATCAATGATGTAAAAATGAAACTTGCTCGATTTTTCATCACGAACATGATGGTACCTGTTAATTGTATTTATTTTAAGTCTAACTCAATTGGATTTCTGGAAAATGCTAAGAACCCTAAAACTGAATTTTCAAATTAAATGATGTATGTTTAATGATTCTTTGATTTTATTGAGGGTTTATGATCGTTATGTGTGCAGAAACAAAACGGCCATGAGCTTTTTCGTTTTAGTTCAAAGAAAATGGATATCCAAGTTCGTATTCATACCTGGTAAAGTGAGAATCGAAGAAGATCTTAGAGCGTTTCCAGAACTTGTTTCTTGATCATTTGAGCTTCATCGGCATGTATGGAAGCTGTGTGAATGATTTGCTTGCCTTGAATTGCCTTGGAACTCCTCAGCCAAGTCTGTAACACCCCATCTAGATACCCCGAATATATTAATTAAATTAATATCTAAATCATCCTTAATCAGAGTTAACACGGTATAATATGGGATGTCACAATTAATAATAAAAATAAACTTCATTCAAACAGTAGCCATGCTACACTGAGGATCATCATCATACAATTCAAATCATCATAAGACCATGTCTTACACAGCGGAAATATCAAAATCAGTCAATTTAAATAAAACATCATAGTTCTCAGGAATTCAAATCCAAACTATTAAACAATCGATTCTCTTAACTAAGCTGCCCAGTTACAATCTAATCGTAGCATGACACCGACACACGGACTAAAAGATAAGCTCTAGAGCCATCCTCACCGACTCCTCAGCTGCTAACTCAATCTGAAATGGTAAAGTAAGGGTGAGACTTCTCATAATTAAAGCACATTATAAGTCTTTCAATCAATAATATAATACAAGCATATTATTCCACCACTTAACACCATTCAAAGATCCAACGCACATCCATAGTCATGTAATTCATCATGCATAACCAATAAACAATAAAAGAATTGCAAAAAACATCCTAACATGTTACAATTCCATACAAACACAAATGCACTCAATGCATGCGGTACCGACTTCGTGACTAAGTCACCCAACACCGATCCATTATCAACCGGATACACCATCGATTCGTCCATAACCACTCGGACACTAATCCACCTAACCACCCATCCTCACTCTGTATCGGTATTGGCAATCCAAGTCAAATTCCGCACAATGGGAATTAACTTCACCAAACAATGCATATGCACGCACATCTATAGCATGCAACATTAATCAGTCTATGTAATACATCATTTCAACATAACTGACACAACCATCCAACATGATATATCAACCAATCATGCATACAATCAACATCAGCATAAACATGCAAACCATTCAACATGATACATCAACCAATCATGCATACATCTAACCTCAAAGATAAACATGCTATTACACCTACACATTACCTGTCCTCATCACCAAGGTTACTCTACTACACATACATCCGTATGTGTCTGTTAAAAATCATTTATTTCGAAATCCAACCCCTTTCCAAAATAATTTCAAGTTTTCTAAAATATTTTCATTTCATAAGGTAGAGCATAAAATTTAGGAAATAACGTCCAAAACGGCGCTCAAAAAGGACTTACGGTTTTAAAGTTATGAATTTTTGAAGTTTTAAAAATTTTCAAAACTAAAGGAACCCTTCCTCCCGGGAGTAACCGTTCCTGCATTTCAAAAATCAGCCCGAAAATGTATGGGAACCCGGTTCCTCCGTGTAGGAACCGTTCCCTAAGTAAAATTTTCATCCTCTCGAAAATCAATGGGAACCCGGTTCCTCCCACACAAGAACCGGTTCCTCGCCCAAAATGCCATTTTCACTATTTTAAAAGTCGAACCCGGTTCTCCCAGGGAACCGGTTTCCACGACGTTCGACTCAAAATTTCGCTTTGACAAAGATTACTCCCAAAACCATTTCCTCATTCATTCCAAAACGTACCCATATATTCCAACACCATAAAATCACTCATTCATCATCAATAACATACAATATAACATGTTTTGTTCACAAGAATGATCCTATATCATACGTATCCATTAATCTATACATTCGACACAACCGACATCATCTCGACACCTATAGGGACACATTCATGGAACCCTATAAATTCACAAATGCAATTTCTAACATGCTATAACCTATATTATGAACATCAAAACCATAATAAGTTATAATCAATCGAAATCACCCCTTACCTTGTGGGTTCTTCGAGATTCTGACGCTTCTAGGTTTTCCTTCTTCTTTCTCCTCTTCTCACTTTTACGTAGTCTTGTTTTCTCCAAATGAATCTATTTTTCCTCTTTTCCTTATTTTATTCCTCTTTATTCCTTTTAATCATAAATAAAATAAATATTATTTCCTTCTCCAATTAATTCCATCATTAATCTCAATAATTCAATATATTAAATAAACTATGCTCTCAATTAATTTAATAATTAAAATCATAATTATTTAATTATCAATTATTTTCGGGTGTCACAACCTCCCCAACTTAAAGAGTTTTCGCCTCGAAAACATACCTCGATTTAATAGTTCGGATACGAGTCCTTCATCTGACTCTCCAACTCCCAAGTAACATTTCCATCAGCTGGTCCTCCCCAAGCCACTCTTACCAATGCAATCTCTTTGCCCCGCAACTGTTTCAACTTTCGATCCTCAATTCGCGCAGTACCGCCCACAACAAATTCTCTCGCACAGATATCATCTACCCGAATCTCATGAGACGGATCAGAATGTACTTCCTCACCGAGACACATGAAAACATCATGCATTCGCAAGTGACGCGGCAAAGCAACTGATATGCAACCTTCCCAACTCTCTTGGTAATCTGAAAAGGACCAATAAATCGTGGAGTCAACTTTCTTGACTTCAAGGCTCGACCAATTCCACCATCTGAGTAACCCGCATAAACACATGCTCTCCTTCACCGAACTCAAGGTCTTTCCTCCTCTTATCATGATAACTCTTCGACGACTGAGAAGTCTTCATCTTCCCGAATCATCTTAATCTTTTCCAAGTTTGCTGAACAATTTCTCGTCCAATCACAAGATTCTCTCCTGCTACCAACACAATGGTGTCCGACACCTCCTACCATACAATGCCTCAAACGGAGCCATACCAATACTCGAGTGAAAGCTATTGTTGTAGGTAAACTCAATCAATGGCGATAGCTATCCCAAGTTCCACCCTTCTCTAACACACAAGCTCTCAAAGAAATCTTCCAACGATCAATCGTTTTTCCGTCCGATCATCCGTCATGGATGATAAGCGGAACTCAAACGCAACTTGGTACCTAAAGCTTCTTGCAATCCTGTCCGTAACTTAGATGTAAACCTCGGATCTCGATCCGACACAATGCTAGACGGAATACCATGCAAACTCACAACCTTTCGACATACAACTCGCTAATCTCTCCATCGGATAATCCATTCTTATCGGAATAAAATGAGCGATTTTGTCAACCTATCCACAATCACCCGATAGAATCACAATTTTAGCTGTCCTCGACAAACCGCACACAAAATCCATTGAGATTCCATCCCACTTCCATTCGAACAAACAACGGTTCCATCAATCCTCGATGGTTTCGATGCTCGATTTTGACTTCGACAAACCAAACAAGCATACACAAACTCAAAGAATTTCCTTTTCATTCCCGGCCACCAAAACAACTTTTTCAAATCATGATACATCTTGGTAGCACCAGATGAATACTCAACCCGCTACGATGTCCTTCTTCCAAAATGCTCTTCCTAATCTCGGCAACATCCTAACACACACCGATCACCAAATCTCATAACACCATTCTCGCCAATTCGAACTCGCCTCGACCTTGGTTGATCAATGTCAACTTATCAACTAAACCAACATCGATTTTTGCCCATTTCTAATCTCTTCCGTATACCACCAGTCACTTCAACATACCCAATTTCACACTATTCGAGTAGTTTCACAAACCAAACTCGATCTAATCGCTCAACCAAATCTAACTCACGGACCATCAACATCGACATATGCAAGGACTTTCTACTTAAAGCATTCTGAACCACGCTTGCTTTACCAGATGGTAATTCAAACCGAAATCATAATCCTTTAGGAATTCTAACCATCTTCTCGTCTCATGTTCAACTCTTTCTGATCAAAGAGATACCTCAGACTCTTATGATCACTGAATACCTCAAACCGAGAACCATATAAATAATGTCTCCACAACTTCAAAACAAACACAACAGCTGCCAACTCTAAATCATGAGTCGGATAATTCCTTTCATGCACTTTCAACTGTCGCGAAGCATAAGCCACAACCTGCTTATCTTGCATCAACACACCACCTAATCCCATTAATGATGCGTCACAATATACCACAAAAGACTTAGTCGGATCTGGCAAAATCAAGATCGGAGCACTTGTCAACCTCCTCTCCAACTCTTGAAATCCTTTCTCACATTCAACATCCCAAACAAATATCCACCCTTCCCGTCAACTTAGTCAATGGTAACGCCATTTGGAAAACCCTCAATAAACTTCCGATAATAACCTGCAAGACCTGAAAACTACGGATCTCGAAGCATTCTTCGCGCTCCCATCGAGACACCGCTTACTCAGGGATCCACCGCAATTCCATTCTTGGAAATTACATGACCAAGAAAACTCACCTCCTCTAACCGAATTCACACTTGGACAACTTCGCATAAAGTTTCTTTTCCTTCAAGAATTCCAACACAACTCGAGATGTTCGCATGCTCCTCATCGCTTAAATCAATATCATCAATGAACACTACTACAAACTTGTCAAGATATGGGTGAAATATCCTGCTCATATACTCCATGAAAACACCAGTGCATTAGTAACCCCAAACGGCATAATGTATTCATAATGTCCATACCGCTCTAATGCGTCAATATCCTCCGACTTCACGCGAATCGATGATATCCGCACTCGATCAATCTTACTAAACACACATGCTCCAACGAGCTGATCCATCAAATCATCAATCCTCGGCAAAGGATATCGATTCTTGATTGTAACTTTATTCAACCTGCGGTAGTCAACACATAACCTCATTGAACCTTCCTTCTTCTTAACCAATAACACCGAGCACCCACCACGACACACTCGGACGAATAAACTTCTTCTCAAGCAATTCCTCTAACTGCTTCTTCAGTTCAGCTAATTCAGATGCCGACATGCGATAAGGCGCCATCGACACCGGACTAGTTCCGTGAATCGATCTATAGTAAATTCTACCTCTCTCGTGTGGCACCACTAACGCCTTCGAAACACCTCCGAAATTCATTCACCACTGGCAATCCATCACTCCTTGCCTTTCCCTTCGCTTCAATCGCGGAATACAACATAAACACCACTGCACCATCTTTCACAGCTAGATTCATCTTCTTTACCGACATAATCTCACTTTCGATCTTAACCTCTTCGTGAAAATGACCGCCTTCTCAAAATGTTGATATGAACCGGTTGAATTCCAACCGCTCATTCCAAGGATGATATCAAGTTGTTCTAGCGGTAGGCACACTAAATCCATACCAAACCCCTATCAAAATCATAACAGACAATTTCTACAAACATACAAGTAGTCATCGAACCCGACGCAGAGTATCAATAACCATACTTCCATCCATATTAGAAATTTCCAAATTCAATCTCTTAGCACAATCTAACGCAATAAAAGAATGCGTAGCTCCAGTATCAATAATCGCAATCAAAGGTATGCCATTAATAAAACATGTACCTTTAATCACCGATCATCCGGTTTAGTTTCGATCCGCATAATGCAAACACTTTACCACCAACTTCTTTCTTGGGTTTTGTGCACCGAGGACTGACCCTCTTCACCACAGTAGCAAGTCACCCTTTCACTGGCCACATGGCCGAACTTTCCACACTTGAAACACTTCTTATCATTGCTCTTACACCACCATACGATGTCCTGCCTCACCACACTTATAGCACCTAGCGGAAGAACTAGAATCTCCTCCACCGACTTCTTCCAACCTCCGGACCTCGACTATTCCTATCATAAGGCTTACCACGATCCATCCGTTGCTTACCTTTCCTATCAACATACCCCGAGCATTCGACTTAGTGTTAGCAAGATCCTCCTCAAGAATTCTACTACAATCAACCGATCGTAAAATCTTCTGACACGCGATACCGAATACCGCTTAATCTCGTCCGAAGACCATTCTCAAACTTGATACATTTGGAAAATTCTCCATCCGCATCGTTGGGGTAATGAGCATAATACTTTGCTAACTCGTAAAACTTTGAAGCATACCACCGAGCCTTGTTACCCCGCTGAGTTCCAAAACTCAATCTCCTTCTTACCTCGACATCTTCAGAAAATACCTCCTCGTAAAAGCTCTCACACACCCCAATTCAATGCAACACCATCTTCTTCTAGTTCACCGGTAGCAACCCACCACCATCGCCTTCCTCACCAACATGTGAGTTCCATATCTCACCTTCACCCTGACAACAATCACCAAGATCCTCTAGATCTCCTTCAACCACTTCGAGCACCTTCGGATCATGCGTGCCCTTGAACAATGGAGGATTATTCCTCTGAAAGTTCCCCAATTGTCTGTCAGCACCAATCACAGCTCCCTGCTGGTTCCCTCCGAGCACTCCACCAACATTCCCAAAGCCTCAAGAATGGCATCATCATTCCTTCCGTTACTTCTTCCGCCATTGTTCAGAACATAACAAAACAATTTACATCAAGACACAAGTATCGATGTCACTTCACACTAGTCGCATACTAAAGGGATAACGACACAGGACAAGACCGACTATGCTCTGATACCACTATTGTAACACCCCATCTAGATACCCTGAATATATTAATTAAATTAATATCTAAATCATCCTTAATCAGAGTTAACACGGTATAATATGGGATGTCACAATTAATAATAAAAATAAACTTCATTCAAACAGTAGCCATGCTACACTGAGGATCATCATCATACAATTCAAATCATTATAAGACCATGTCTTACACAGCGGAAATATCAAAATCAGTCAATTTAAATAAAACATCATAGTTCTCGAGGAATTCAAATCCAAACTATTAAACAATACTGATTCTCTTAACTAAGCGTTCCCCAGTGTTACAATCTAATCAGAGCATGACACTGACACACGGACTAAAAGATAAGCTCTAGAGCCATCCTCACCGACTCCTCAGCTGCTAACTCAATCTGAAATGGTAAAGTAAGGGTGAGACTTCTCATAATTAAAGCACATTATAAGTCTTTCAATCAATAATATAATACAAGCATATTATTCCACCACTTAACACCATTCAGCATCCAACGCACATCCATAGTCATGTAATTCATCATGCATAACCAATAAACAATAAAAGAATTGCAACGCTGGAAAACATCCTAACATGTTACAATTCCATACAAACACAAATGCAGACTCAATGCATGCGGTACCGACTTCGTGACTAAGTCACCCAACACCGATCCATTATCAACCGATACAAGACCATCGATTCGTCCATAACCACTCTACACTAATCCATTAACCACCCATCCTCACTGCATCGGTTATTGGCAATCCAAGTCAAATTCCGCACAATGGGAATTAACTTCACCAAAACAATGCATATGCACGCACATCTATAGCATGCAACATTAATCAGTCTATGTAATACATCATTTCAACATAACTGACACAACCATCCAACATGATATATCAACCAATTATGCATACAATCAACATCAGCATAAACATGCAAACCATTCAACATGATACATCAACCAATCATGCATACATCTAACCTCAGCATAAACATGCTATTACACCTACACATTACCTGTCCTCATCACTAAGGTTATTTACTACACATACATCCGTATGTGTCTCAAAAATCATTTATTTCAAATCCAACCCCTTTCCAAAATAATTTCAAGTTTTCTAAAATATTTTCATTTCATAAGGTAGAGCATAAAATTTAGGAAATAACGTCCAAAACGGCGCTCAAAAAGGACTTACGGTTTGAAAGTTATGAATTTTTGAAGTTTTATAAATTTTCAAACTAAATGGAACCCGGTTCCTCCTCGAGTAACCGGTTCCCTGCACTTCAAAAATCACTGAAAATGTATGGGAACCCGTTCCTCCGTAGGGAACCGTTCCCAGTAAAATTTTCATCCCTCTGAAAATCAATGGGAACCCGGTTCCTCCCACACAGAACCGGTTCCTCGCCCAAAATGCCATTTTCACTATTTTAAAGCGGAACCCGGTTCTCCCACGGGGAACCGTTTCCACGACGCTCGACCAAAATTTCGCTTTGACAAGATTACTCCCCAAAACCATTTCCTCATTCATTCCAAAACGTACCCATATATTCCAACACCATAAAATCACTCATTCATCATCAATAACATACAATATAACATGTTTTGTTCGTCAGTAATGATCCTATATCATACAGATCCATTAATCTATACATTCTGACACAATCTGACATCATCTGACACCTATAGGGACACATTCATGGAACCCTATAAATTCACAAATGCAATTCTCTAACATGCTATAACCTATATTATGAACATCAAAACCCATAATAAGCCATAATCAATCGAAATCACCCCTTACCTTGTGGGTTCTTCGAGATTCTGACGCTTCTAGGTTTTCCTTCTTCTTTCTCCTCTTCTCACTTTTACGTAGTCTTGTTTTCTCCAAATGAATCTATTTTTCCTCTTTTCCTTATTTTATTCCTCTTTATTCCTTTTAATCATAAATAAAATAAATATTATTTCCTTCTCCAATTAATTCCATCATTAATCTCAATAATTCAATATATTAAATAAACTATGCTCTCAATTAATTTAATAATTAAAATCATAATTATTTAATTACCGAATTATTTTCGGGGTGTCACAAAGTCTACCTGCACAGACTGAAAAATGGAACTCGATTTTGATGTTAATCGTGTTACAGTTAGCTGCTGATGGTCTGGATCATGTATATGATGTATAGTGATGATGTTAGAATGATTAGAACATGATTTGATCAGTTTAGCCATTAATTCGAATCATAAGGCAGTTTTGCAAGCATATGTCCATGGCATGTGATTTCTGATTTTCAGCTTAGTTCATGTTGATCTTAAGTTTTGAACAAGTTTTATGTTGATATTGAAGCATGTTTGACACCAAAATTTAACATGATTTCAACTGATTTTCAAAAATGCAATGTTTGGCAATTTTGCACTATGTTACTTAATTTTCAAGTAAGAAGAGTGAAAGCATAGTTTTGCATTGCTTTGGTGTTGTTTTGGACTTGAATTTGTGATCTATTTATAGGCAACAAGTTCTGAAATGTTAGGCAAAGAGTACAATGCTTTTGGAAAATCAAAGATAACTTAGAGGGCAAGAATGGTATTTGCCAAAAAAGGAAACTTCCTTTTTTCACCATGTGCTCATTTTTAAAATTTTGATCCAATCCTCTCAATTATTACCTCTAGCTGATATTTATCAGCTCAATGATCCATTTGGCATGGTTGGATTGCTTCTAGATGAAGAAAACTCAAAATGACCTATAATTGAAGTTTTGGATTTTGAAAATCAAGTTTCATGGAGCCTTATGTTTCAATTTCAAAAGTATGGCTAGACTCCATGGAGTTGAGAGTTATTGGACATTTTGGAAAGCTTGTTTCACAAGCTACAACTTTCATGTTGTGAGTTTTTTCCAATTCAAAATGGAACTAGGTGAAAAAATGGCATGAAGTTTGGAAAAAATAAGAAATTTCAACACTTAGAAAATTTTCTAAGTATGAAAACTTTTGACTTTTTGTTGACTTTTCCAAATTCTTTGATTTTTTATGATCATGATGGATCATTTGAAGTATTTTGATGATGGAAAAAGTTTTGTTTTGAAAAATTTGACCAAAAGTCAAAGTTTGACTTTTCTGTGCACATGAATTTTCATCAGACGTTTCAGAAATTGACTGATGAAATCTGTGAACTTCTGTGATGTTTTGAATCCAGAAATTAGGTCAAGATGTTGTATCTAAGATATAATGACCAATCTCTATCCAAAAAAGTCATTTCTTGCTCAAAAAGTCAGAGAAAACTCATGCCCGATCAAAACCCTAATTGGTCGATCCTTGATTGTTCTGTGAGAAAATTGGATATCTGAGGATTGAAAGTTGATGATTTGATCAAGATAGATCAAATGAGGTGAGAAAAACTCAAACGCTAATTGGTTTCCTCTTGAATCAGATGAAAATCTGATGAAACCCTAATTTTGACCTGTGAATGCTATACCCGATTAATGTTATCTGAACTGTTAGTTATGCAATGATGCAAATGTAAGGTGGTATCTTAGGTCAAAAATTGGGGTATGACAGATGCCCCTATTTAAGTTTCTTTAACCTGAGAGATGAAGATGAATATCTTTGTTTTGATAGGTGTAAAGAGACTTAAATATCAGAATACGCGAATTTTGGACCTAAGATACCAAAAGATGCGAATGATGCAAAAATGATTGAAAAAGTTTTACCCAGAGGAATATCAAAGAAATTACATGACGGGGAAAAAAAACTTTGTGAATACGTCCCTGCTGGGGAAAGAATGATTCACAAAAATATGTGAATATCTGTCTCACTTTGGGAAACAAAGAGATTACCTTCTGTCAGCCTTGTGACAATGTTTAAGGTAAGTGAAAATGATATTACCAATTATCAGCCTTGTGATAGTTCATGGTAATGGGTTCTGAAGATATTACCAATTATCAGCAAAATGATAATTATAACAAGGTAGATCTTGAGAAATGAGTTGCTGTGTATTCAGCTTTGTGAATAACAGACAGATGATGGAAAACAAATTTTAAATGAGTTTTGAAGATATTACCAATTATCAGCAAAGTGATAACTATAACAAGGTAAATCTTTGAAAATTACTGTATATTCAGCTTTGTGAATAACAGACAGATGAAAGAAAATAGAACTCAAAACGAGTTTCTATTTTCTTGGATACAATCTTGCCGAGAATCTCTCTTTTTGAGAAGATGCGGGGCATTTTGATCGGAAGACACAGGTTTTCTTTTTGGACAGAAAGACAACTGCTGGTGAATTTCTCATACAGTCACAATTTTGACTTTGTTGAGAAGACAAACTTTCATGATAGTGTTTGAGGAATGAAGATAAGCGGCTCAGACAATGAGGCTATGGCTTATTGCTTTGTTGATTATAGACTGCGTTCTATCCAGGAACGAACTCGAAAGAAAAAGTCAATCAAGACATTATTCCCAATGAGGAATGACCTCAGCTGGGGAATGTGGTGGAGAGAAGAAAATGCATTTCTCTGTTTAGGGATACTCCGCCGGGAAAAAGAAAATGTATCTTTTCTGTTTGGGAGATACTCTACTGGGGACAGACTTGTACTTACATGAGTAATTGTGACTTATACCAGTGATATGGAAGCAAACATTTCAAAGGATGCAAAAATGCAATGAATGATGCTATTATGTATGAATGTCATGAATGTTATATGCATGCTAACAATACTTGACAAAGACACTAAAGAGATATTTGGGAAAAGGACCACGTCACAGTTTGAACAAATACTTGGTGAAAATTGCAGCAACGGTGCAGATGTTCACTAATGAAGAATTTGAGTTGCATGCTTTAAATTTTCGGAGAAAGGCATTTCATTGGCAGCTCGGTTAGGGATTCTTCTTTTTTTTTGGATAAGAATACCGTCCTTTGATGATTTCACGAGGAGAAGATCACAGCTGCTTTTATCCTTCTGAGATTGAAACACTTATGGAGAAAATCAAGTTCTTTCTGTTCATAGTTCAAAGGAAAATTTTTGCTTTTGTTTCAAAATTTTGAAGTAAAAATTCATTTAAAACATTTTAGTTTCAAAAAGTGATTTTCACAATAAAAGCGTTATTTTGCAAAACACAATAAACAGGAATTGCAAACAAAAGGCACAAGGCTCAAATTTATTGAATAGAACGGTAATCAGCCGAAGGCGTGATTCTATGAGCTATTTACAAAAGTTGGAAATGATAATTTTATTGGGAAAGGGCTACATTGAAAGCAAATAACCGCTATTATCCCTAACAACTTTGAATTCCAACTGTGCGTGTTGCTTTAGAAAAGTTGATTTGAAGATCCGTTGATGGAAGATTCTTCAGATTAACGAAGTATGGACTGACTGCAGTTACTTTGTCATTTTTGTGTATCCTTGTTTTTGCCTAGATTGCCTTTTCAAGTTTTCAATCTATCAGGATAATTTCTGTTTATTGTCTCTAATTTTTGCCTGGATCGCCCTTTCAGGTTTTCAATCCACCGAGACGCTATTTTGCCTAAGCCGCCTTTTCGGTTTTCGACTTACCGAGCTGTTCTTTTGTTTTTTTAGACAAAGTATTTCTTGACTGCATCAGCATTTACAGGATGCGGGAGTTCATCACCATCCATGGTTGTGAGAGTCATAGCACCACCAGAATAGCTTCTTTTGACGATGTATGGGCCTTCGTAATTGGGAGTCCATTTGCCCCTAGAATCTGGTTGAAAAGACAGAATCTTTTTAAGCACAAGGTCACCTTCCCTAATTCACGAGGTCGGACCTTTTGTCGAAAGCTTTTTCATTCTTCTTTGATAGAGTTGTCCGTGACATAGTGCGTCAGCGCTTTTCTTAAGTTACTGCTTTGACACCATTCGCCTCGATAGCTTTGTTTCCATGAGAACCCTCATTGATGGGATCTCAACTTCTACGGGAGCACCGCCCATGCCGTATACTAGAGAAAAGGAGTTGCCCTCGTTGAAGTGCGCATGGCACGATACCTGCAGCAGCAAATGGCGATTTCGCCGCCTTTGTAGGTGATGACCATTTTCGGACAATCTTTTGATGTTCTTGTTGGTCGCTTCAACGCGCCTGCTCATCTTTGGCCGGTAAGGAGACGAGTTATGATGCTCAATCTTGAATTCCTCACACAGTTCTTTCATCATTTTGTTGTTCAAGTTCGATCCATTGTCTGTAATGATCTTGCTTGGGATTCCTTACCGGCAAATGAGGTTGTTCTTGATGAACCTCACAATCACTTGTCTTGTAACGTTGGCGTAAGACGCTGCTTCGACCCATTTGGTGAAGTAGTCAATGGCTACTAAAATAAAGCGATGTCCGTTGGACGCTTTTGGTTCGATCATCCCGATCATGTCAATGCCCCACATGGAGAAAGGCCACGGAGAAGAGAGAATGTTGAGTAGAGTCGGTGGCACATGGATCTTATCTGCGTAGATCTGGCACTTGTGACATCTTTTGACGTGTTTACAGCAATCAGATTCCATCGTTATCCAATAGTATCCTGCTCTTAAGATTTTTCTGGACATCGCATGCCTGTTTGAATGGGTTCCAAAGGACCCTTCATGCACTTCATGGATGATTGTATCCGCTTCTTGTCTGTCGACGCATCTAAGCAGAACCATGTCGAAGTTTCTTTTGTATAGCACATCCTCGTTCAGGAAGAAATTCCTAGAAAGCCTCCTTAGAGTTTTCTTATCTTGTACGATGCCCCAAGTGGGTACTCGTGTTGAAGGTAACGCTTGATGTCGTGGAACCACGGTTTATCGTCAAGACGCTTGCTTGCAAAGACATATGCAGGTCTTCAAGGCCCGATGCGACTCGGGCATATCGCTCCAACTGCTGACTTTGAACATGGAAGATAGAGTAGCCAAGGCGCCCGCCATTCGGTTCGATCTCGAGGATATGATGCAATTCTACTGTGAAGAAAGTCAACAATTGTCTCGCATAATCCTCGTAGGAAGTAGACCAAGATGATGAGTTTCATACTTGTCTTTAATTTGATTGATCACAAGGGCTGAGTCTCCATATATGTCAAGGATCTTGATCCTCAAGTCGATGGCTTCTTCGATACCCATGATGCATGCTTCGTATTCTGCTATGTTGTTGGTGCAATCAAATAGCAACCTGGCAGAAAATGGTATATGAGAACCTTCGGGAGTAATGATGACTGCCCCAATTCCATTGCCAAAAACATTAACTGCTCCATCAAAGACTAAACCCCATCTAGATTCTGGATCTGGGCCTTCTTCGGGTAGAGGTTTGTCGCAATCTTTCATTTTCAAGTACATAACATCCTCGTCTGGGAAGTCATATTTGAGAGATTGGGATTCATTGAGCGGCTGATAAGCCAAGTGATCAGCGAGGATGCTTCCTTTGACCGCTTTCTGGGCGCGATATTGGGATGTCATATTCGGATAGTAGCATCTGCCATCGAGCAATCCTTCCGGTTAAAGCAGGCTTTTTAAAGACGTACTTGATCGGATCTATTTTGGAGATTAACCAAGTCGTGTGATTGATCATGTACTGGCGAAGACGTTTTGAAGCCCATGCCAAAGCACAACATGTTTTCTCGAGCATGGAGTAACGAGTTTCACAGTCTGTGAATTTCTTACTCAGGTAGTAGATGGCATGCTCCTTCTTACCGGTTTCGTCTTGTTGTCCAAGTACGTAGCCCATGGACTCTTCTAGTACGGTAAGGTATATGATCAATGGTCTTCCTTCTACTGGAGGGATCAGTATTGGTGGTTCTGACAAGTATTCCTTGATACTGTCGAATGCTTTTTGGCAATCTTCTGTCCACACAACCTTTTGATCCTTGTGGAGAAGCTTGAATATCGCCCACGTGTAGCATCATCAGAGATAACCGAGATGTAATTCAACCGTCCGAGAAATCCTCTTACTTGCTTTTCCGTATGTGGCGTAGGCATTTCTTGAATAGCTTTGACTTTGTAAGGGTCCACTTCAATTCCTTTTTGACTGATGATGAAACCTAGAAGTTTTCCAGACCTCACCCCAAAGGTGCATTTGTTAGGATTCAGGCGAAGCTAAAACTTCCTTAGTTGTTGAAACAGCTTTAAGAGATATTCTATATGCTCTTCTTCTGTATCAGACTTTGCTATCATATCATCCACGTAGACTTCGATCTCTTTGTGCATCATGTCGTGAAAGAGAGTAGTCATTGCCCTTTGGTAAGTTGCGCCTGCATTCTTTAATCCAAATGGCATTACCTTGTAGCAGAAAGTGCCCCATGGCGTGATGAAAGATGTCTTCTCCATGTCTTCGGGAGCCATTCTGATCTGATTGTAGCTAGAGAAACCATCCATGAAGGAAAAGACGTTGAATTTTGCAGTGCTGTCCACTAGCATGTCAATATGCGGTAATGGGAAGTCGTCTTTTGGGCTTGCTTTGTTTAAATCCCGGTAGTCAATGCACATTCTGACCTTACCGTCTTTCTTGGAGACAGGCACTATGTTGGTTAACCATTGAGGATATTCAGAAGTGATTAGGAAACCAGCGTCGAGCTGCTTTTGAATTTCCTTTTTGATTTTCTCGTCCATTTCAGGGTGAACTCTCCTCAGTTTTTGCTTAACTGGCGGACATTCTGGTTTTAACGGCAAGTGATGCTCCACGATGCTGGTATCTAGACTCGGCATGTCCTGTAGGACCAGGCGAATACATCAACATATTCTTTGAGAAGATTTATCAATTTGCTTTTGACACTGCTGTTGAGTGAAGCTCCGATATTTACTTCTTTTCTATCTTCCTCAGAACCCAAGTTGATTGCTTCTAGAGGTTCTTTATGAGGCTGAATGATCCTTTCCTCGTGCTTTAGCAATCTAGAAATTTCATCCGGGATCTCTTCTTCAACTTCTTTTTCAGTGAATTCACAGGGGATTTCAAAGTTGGGAGAGAGCGTAGAGTTACTGCTTTCAATGGATTTGTCCATTTGTTAATCTGCAATTTGGATTTATGTTTGATTAATAAACTCTCTATCATTTTTTAAAAAAAAAAAAAAAAATTAATGTGAAAGTGTATGCAGATTAATTTTTCATTATGATTTTTTTTTTTGAAGATTTTTTTTTATTGTGTTTTTTAGGATTATCATTTCCGAGAAAGGGTAAAATGAAAAATAAACACAAAGTGTGGAATCAAAACAACGCGTTTTATTTATGATTCACAATATGAACAGGCCCTAAAATATAAACTCATTCGCCTTGGGCAAGACAAAGAGAAATTATTTAAAAGCTAAGCCCTATAAACATCTCTTCGCTAAGCGAGAGTTCAAAACAAAAAGCAAAAATAAACTACTTAGAGCTATGAACATTAGTCCGAACTCAACAGTTTCCAGAGGACGAACTCCTTGAAGTTGAGGTACTGTAATTTTCCGCTTGGTTTAACCTCGAGTAGACTTTGATTGTTGAGGTGCTTTGAAGACTCGGACGATGGCCTTTCCTTTTGTGCTAAAGCGATCTTCTTGATTAATGATCGGAAGTATGAGATATAGCATTTGTACTTCCCTGATCTTTGTGTTGAATATCGATGTTCCTTCCGCTCGAGTGAAGAGACTCGTTGTCACGACACTTTCCGCATCGTATCCCGAGTCATACTCTGATCTTTAGTGATCATATTGATGTAGTGATAACCGTGATCCGGTTTGGTGAAATCCACAGACGTGTTGAAACAGAGATCTTCGTTTGGGATCTCGATTTGCTGATTAGGTTGAGAAGACGAGTATTCCTCTTCTAATTGACTAGGGTATTCAAAGTCATCACCCCATCCTGGGTCGATATCTTCGATCCGGATTTTGAACTTTCCGCGCAAAGATACTTTACCATGTAGTCAAATTTACCACTGGTTCTCCCAAGGTATCCCAAACTTCAATAGGACTCATGGATTTTCATGTTGCTGCAGGACATGTCTTTGAATTGATCACAAGGCATATGATTCCTCTTGAGACACATATTCAGGGCTATTCAAATAAGTGCTCCACTCTTTAGATTCAGATGGATCATCTTCATCCTCTTCAATGGTTTACACATTAACCTCTTGCGGAACAGGGTTTAAGAAACCTCCACTATGAAATACTTCCTTGATCGGGGAAAGTGCTTCATCTTTCGCTTTCTTTGAGAATACGGTGTGAACCCAAGTCCGGCTTTCGTTTCATTCTTGACAGGTTTGATAACTTGTCCCCATCCTTGAGTATTGTCATCTTTCACCATTTGTGCCGCTTCTTTATACGAAGAGATAGGTGATCTGTTTTTAGTAGATTCATCTTCTAACGGATTTTCTGGGAGATGCGTCCCTTCAATGTCATTAGCTGTGATGAAAGAGTAACTGGATAGATGACTTACAAGCAAAGCTTGTTCACCGCTGATGGTCACCAACTTTCCATTTACTGTGAATTTTAATTTCTGATGGAGAGTAGAAGTTACTGCTCCTGCATCGTGGATCCAAGGTCTTCCTAGTAAGCAACTATATGCAGCTGGTACGTCCATGACTTGGAAGGTAATTTGGAAAGTGTGCGGGCCAATCGTCATCGGGAGATCAACTTCCCCAATAACTGACTTCCTTGATCCGTTGAAAGCTCTTACTATTATGTCGTTGAACTTCATTGGCGTTCCTTTGTAAGCTAAACGAGCGAGCGTCGTTTTTGACATTATGTTTAAAGATGAACCTGTATCCACCAATACATTGGATAGGGAATCTGTCTGGAAAATCATCGAGATGTGCAAGGCCAAGTTGTGATCTTTCCCTTCTTCCGGAAGTTCTTCGTCACTAAAGCTCAGATTATTGCAAGCTGTTATGTTGGAGACGATCCCTCCAAATTGGTCTGTAGTCACATCGTGATCCACATAAGCCTGGTCTAGTACTCTCATCAAAGCTTCTCGGTGAGCTTCGGAGTTGAGGAGTAAAGACAATATTGAAATTTTGGAAGGAGTCTGCTTCAATTGATCTACGACTCGATATTCGCTCTTCTTGATTAGTTTTAGTATCTCTTCAAAGTCTGAGTTGAGGTTGGTTCCATCAGTAGAACCAATGTTTGTACTTGGGTTAACAATGGGAATTGTTGCAGGATTCTTAGAAGATATGTTAACTGGGTTTTGTTTAACAACAGGAGCTGCAGGCGATCTTGGTGGCAATGGAGTGTGTACTCGTCCACTTCGCGTTACTCGTCCAATTTCTGTTAGGCATGGGTTTCTCCTTCCCATCCTCTATCAGGGTTGCATTGTACTGGTAAGGAATTGCTCTGGTAGAACTGCATTTTAACAGACCGGTGGGCAAATCACCAAAGGAGATGTTGGAATGTTGGAACCATTGTACGCGATCTCCACATGCTCGGGTATGTTGAAACAAGGGATCACAACGCTTACTTCGGGATTTTCCGAGTTGATATCTAAGACTAAAAGCTCATGCGGAAAATGCCCTACTGTATTTACGTCATGGTCATCTCTATTTCTATAGATCTGTAAATCACCAATGTCTAACAAATGCCGGATATCTCGCCTATGGTGGGACATCCATGAATATTCTTGGAGCGATATAGCAAGTCGCGAATTGTGCTTAGTGAAGGTACTCATTTTATCAGATGCTTCATCGAGATGCACCAAGTTTCCTCCGACTAAGTTTACGCCTCGTGACAAGGTACCGTCAGTATTCCTTAGCATTAGATTCACCGAGTGTCCACTATGACCGAAGTGGATTGGCTTGCACATTCGGACTTGTGTTTCAAGGAAAGAAGATTAGTTTTCACTAATCTCACCGCTTTCAACGCTATGCAATGCTCAAGGTCATGGCTTGCCCCCTTGGTGAAAAGGGCAAGATACGTCCGCTTTGTACCACCATGGTAATTTTTCAGTGGACCGGAGGTGGTGACCTTGTCTCAGATTAGATTCCTTTCTATCGTCAGGTAAAGTTCTGTACGCTATGGGAATTGGGTCGAATCGAGTGACCCGAGGCATACGGTTTTGATTGTTATACCGCCGAGCTCGCTGACGAGGCTTTTGAGTTTGTTGATTTTGTTGAAATTGCGAGCACCCGTGTTTGAGTTGTGTTGACAAGGTGCTATGGCACCACTGCCTTTGTTGAATGACATTCATGCGTGGTTTCTGGATACCATTCCTACGCCATGTTCTTTTTCCTTGGGAAACGGTTCCAACCTTCTTTGTACCACTAGAAGATCCTACTTCCTTGGTTAGGCGCCCTGCTCAACTCCTTCTTCTAATCGCATTCCCATGCTTACCATTTCGCTGAAGTCTCCGGAGCGCTAGCGATCATTCGCTCATAGTAGAACGAGCCTAGAGTATTCAAGAATACCTTAGTCATCTTTTCTTCCAAGGGTGGGTCGACTTGGGCAGCATTTGCCTCCATCGTCACAAGATATTCCTTGAACGCCTCTTCCTTTGAGACATGGAGCGGAGTTGATCCCTATCGAGCCATATCCAAGTTAAATTTGTATTGCCGGATAAAGGCTTTGCCTAGGTCGTTGAATGTTTGGATATTCGTGCTGTCTAAACCCATGTACCACTTAAGGCGGCAATCGATGAGACCGCCCCGAAGTAATGGATTAACAACCGATGATCCTCATTGTACGAGACATTTTCCCGGCATACATTGTGAGATGACTTTATGGATGAGTTTCTGTACTTTTCAAAGTCGTGACTTTGAATTTTGCAGGTATTCTTACGCGAGGAACTAAGCACAGATCCTAGGCGTTTTTTCCAAACAATTCTTTCCCTCGAATCGTTTTTATCTCAAGCTGCATTTTGAGGAGTTGTTCCTGGAGATTCTCCATTGAACCACGAGCATTCGTGTTATTGCTCGAGTATGGTGAACTTCTTCGTCTGTGGTAGCGTACTTAAAGTCGAAGTTTAACATGATCGGTTGAGAAACCGACATTGTTACTTGTGGAAGAGTTATTCCATGTCATGGAGTGAATGTAGCGCTTGTCGCAAAGTAGGTATTTCAAGCGGGTTGTTTGAGAAGTCGGTTGGCGAACTCGATGCCGGTTGAAAGGCATTCCCATGGATAGCCTTCCGCATGCCGAAGGTGAACTAATGGTCATGACAAAAAACCGGAGTAGTAGTATCCTCTCGTTGCCGCTTGGTTTTGACCGATGTCGCTTGTTGACTTTATGCAGGCAAGTGAGTTGACTAAGGACGTGAGTCTCTCCACTTCTTCTTATAGCGTTGTTACCGTATCACGAAGTTCAACGCTCTTGCTCAAAGTTCTCCATTACTTTTCTTCTTTTGATCTAGTATCGCACGCTCGAGTTGGTGTGGACGCCGAGAAACTCTAAGACGCGACACTGACGATCTTTCTATCTCGCTTGAACTGCTTAAGCTTTTCGTCGTGAAAGTATGAAACCGTGAAAGTGTCGACTCTAAACAATAGACTTAAATGCAAAGTATGATGCATGAATATGATCGTAAAGAAAGGGAATTTCCAAAGAATTTAATGCTAAAAGAGATATTTCTGGCAAATATTTGGATGGAAAAACACACATTTATTGATTAAATGGAAGAAGATTACAACAATTGTTTTTTGTTGGAGCATTGCTCACACGAATGATAAAATAAATGATAAAATTACAAACTAAATTGAACTAATTAAACGTCTTCGTCGGATGACGATCCAAAGGCTTGATGCAGCTTCATCTTCAGGATTTCCTTCCCATAGTGAGCTTTTAGTTCAGCTTTCTCGGCTTTTAGCTTGCTAATGACTCTTCCACTCGCTGGGAGCGGGATCGCTTGTCATTTCAAGCTTTCTTTTCCTTTCTTTGACGATCTCTGATTGCGTTATCCTTCCGCGAATCTTCTCATCTTTCTCCATGAGCCATTCATCCCGAAGTAGAGCTTTTCATGATCTTTGACTTGCTTCGAGTTTTTCATTCTCAAGGTTAGCCTTAAGGAATTTGTTTTCCAAAGCTTCTTTCTCAAACCTTATCTTGGTCAAGGCTTCTTGGTATTCTCCCACAGCTTCGACGGGAAAACTTGTTGATTTGGAAGCGATTGAGAACATGGGATCCTCATAAGCGTAAGGCATTCAAATTCCTTCGCTTTTCTTTACCCAAGAAGTGTAGGTTTCATGGCTACACAATTCTTTATGCTCCCTTTTCTTTCCTTCGGATGTGATGCCAAGCTTTGATCATCTTAGCTTTCAACCCCGGGAATCCTCTCCTTCATGATAGAAGTAGCTTTCACCAGTAAATCCAAGAGGTTTACTAGAGTTTGCGTATCCAAGCACGTCTCGCCAAGAATGGGTTGTAGTTGATTCCTCCTTTCGCTCCAATGAGAGGTACGCTGGCAAATTCTCCATGCCTCAATGATTTCCATCTCATTGTCTCGCCAAGGTATACCAATGGATATCGCTGCTTGTAAGAGACATGAGTCTTCCGGACCAATGCCACTGCCTTTGTTTTCACTAAGATAGGAGATTTAGGCAGTGTGAGACAATCCATTTGAAAAACAGAGGTACACAACACACGATAGTTCCGCCTCCTTGACGATTCCTATGATGAATAGAGACGATATATCACCAAGCAGAGGGAACAGGATTTGCAATCGAAGATCCTTATGGCGCTGATATCAACGAAATTTGGGACGTTGGGAAACATTACCAATCCATAGAGGAGTAAAGCTAAAATAGCTTCAAAGGCTACCATACTACCAAATTTCAGAGAATTTAAGAGCCTCTCCATTAGGAACTTTGAAGTTAGTCCTAAGAGTTTTCCTCCGTAGTTAGGTTTTTGTCTATCTCGTATTTCTTTGTGAGTCATCGCTGCAATGACCGGTGACTTGGGAATGGCTTCCAAACCATTGAAAGACACTTTGTCTGATACTGAGATACCTAGGATATGCGCGTACTCTTCCAAAGTAGGCATCAACTGATAATCAGGGAAAGTAAAGCAATGATAGACGGATCGTAGAACCGAACGAAAGTTTTGAGAAGTCCTTCATCAACGCATGCTCGTAAGAGTTAAAAGAGTTCCATAGCGTCAAACCGAGGGATCTTCAACCAAGGATGCTAACTCTTTCAACTTTCCTACGTCAGGAATTCTAAAACTGTATCTCTTGGTGAATCTTCCTCTGACGTCCATCACTCTAACCTAAAATATCTCTAAATTCTTTGGAAATGGGAAGAGAAATGAAGTTTTTTTTTGTTTTTTTTTTGAATGAATGAATGAATGTATGAATGCGGCAAACATGGTTAGTAGTTATACACACGGGCAAGCGTTAGAAGTCACGAGCATGAAGCCAACGATAAGAATCAACGTGGTTAAGTTCTAAAGGCTTATTCATCTGTGAAACGGGTTCTACTGATAATACAGGCTCAACACTCCTCTTTGAAATATTATCGGATTTGTTGAATACTCGATGGTCCAATAATATTTTTCAAGAGAAACTCACCGATCGTAGTCTCGCATGACAATTACTCTAGGTTTACACCGAATAATCTCCGTGACTACATCCCAATGGCCGGATGGTTTATGTGTTCTACAGCCCACTCAGCTTCTTAAGTTCCCCGAAGTACAAATGCCTTCGCAATTACTTGCTAAACATAATACCCCAAGACAACCTCCATCGAAGGAGATATTAACTTCAAGCATTGAACTTCTCACATATTACCTCCACCTAGATCTTAAAATGTTTCTTAAATCCGGTTAGATTTCTTTCCATCGATGGAATCGCGAAACAAACAATAAAGAAAAAACAGACATATGCATAATATGAAAGCTTATCCCCTTTCTTTTCTTTTTGAAAACAAAAAAAAGCTTGGTGCTCTCGGGCAGAGTAACGCGTTTTTTTTTCTCCTGAAAATCAAAGTTTCAGCGTACTCTCCAGCAGAGTCGCCATTTTTCCTGTTCGCGTTAAAAGGTGATGCGCTAGAGGATGCGAACGTGAATTCAGATCTTCTGGCTCGAAACGATTTACTCTTTTGATTTGTTTATAAAGATGCCGCGAGCATCAAGATTTATTATTTTCAACACAAGAAAGATGATTTAATGATTATGAAAAAGGGGAAAGCTGAAATACCCTCAATTGATATTGGTATGCATAACGACTAGCACAAACTAGACGCAACGCATTGGGGAGATTCTGAGTAAGGGGGATTGTTATATAAAGGGAATTGATGTAGCACCCTAAATATATATAGTTATCTATAGCTTTATATATGAATATGTTTGATATGTTTGTGTGTTTTAATTACTATTTCTATGATTGGGAAAGTTTCTCCTTTGGGATTTTAAGAATGACAGATTATGTGGGATTCTAGGTTTGTTATTATTGTGCTCGCAAAGATCTGTGGATCTTCTGCATACATATCCCCTAGTGGGAATCAGAGCATTTGTAGCTCGGATCTGTGTGATCTATGGTTTGTTTGGTCCGAGGAGAAAGAAATTTTCTCGGCAAGGATGAGACCTCAGGCTCACGTATTCTCAAAAGGATGTTGAGAAAGTCGAGCAATCGTAGTTCCCACTTATGCTAGTAGAAAGCAACGGATGTTAGTAAGAGATGCATAAATGTCATCTTAATGAAAAAATGTATCTAATCTATTTCATCACATACATTTTTGAAAATTTTGATTGATTAAAATCTTTCATCGTAGTTATAGGTGTTTTGCTTGAGTGTACAAGCGCTACCACTTACATGTTTAAGAAAGATGTTTTTGAAAAAGATGTTCAATCTTTTAACTGTAAGCATTGGGTGTTTTGCTTGAGTGTTCAAGCGCTACCACTTACAATTAAGAGATGTTTTTGTTTGAAAATAGTTTGAAAAGTTTTGAAAAGTTTTGACTGATGTGATGTGATAGATGAGATACTTCTTCCATAGAGATGATAAATGTCTAAATCTCAAGGAGAAATTGATTGATTAAAGGGATGCTTTTAAGAAGCCCGTGGGTCCTTGTATTGTTAGCCCAAGAGGAGGCATTCCGAGGGTCATCGAGGGTCCTTGTATAAAGCTCAAGAGGAAGCTATAGGTATGGTGGTTTGTGTTAAAAGGATTTCACCGAGAAACCATCCTTTTGAATTAAGAGCAATTTCACCGGGAAATTTTACTGGGATTTTGAAAGTGATTTCACCGGAAACCATCCTTTAAGGGTTCTATCTTAGCGAGTGATTCTTTGTATTGAAGCCCAATAGGAGGTCATAAGAGATTTCCTCTTTCATTGTATGATGCCCAAGGGAAGGCTAAACTCAATGAGGAGTTCTTTGAACGAAGCCCAAGAGGAGGTCGACTCAACAGGGAGTGTTGTCTTATATGAAGCCTAAGCGAGGCTAAACTCGGGGAGAGTTTCTTTGTACGAAGCCCAAGAGAAGGCTAAACTCAACTGGGATGAGTTATCTTGTATGAAGCCCAAGCGAGGCTAAATTCATGCCGGTGATGAATTATCTTGTATGAAGCCCAAGCGAGGCCGAATGTGGGAACCTATTGATTAGTCTAATTGTTATGTTATAATTAGACAGCTTGTATAAACAAGTGCGTGTGTGTGTGTGTGATATGTATTCACAGAGTTTATTAAGGAAATATAAACAATGCATGATGTTTATTTGCAGGAGTTTATGAAGGAAATATAAACAAGTGTCTGTGAAACTAACGCTTAAAACGAGCGAACTTGATTATTCACAAGTTTGGTACAAGGAAGTGAATATGAACATGACATACGATAAAGATGGATGTACATAGGAGGGTCACTTACACCATAAGGGAGGCCCATTGATTTGAAAGCGCACATTGAATAATGCTCCTTTCAATACCAATGGTATTCATATATATGATGAAACAAACAAACGATCAAGTTTATCCGTGTTTGAGTATTTACAAAAAGTATCCGTGTTATGTAAGTTTGTATGAAAAGAATTTGATATGTACAAGGAAAGTAATGTACATATGTTTTGTTTGTGTATACAAGTGAAAGTGAAAACAAACGATCAAAGTTTGTCTGCATAAAAAATATCTCGTGTTATGTATGTATGAAAATTGTATGTATTTGAAGAAAGTTTGATATGTACAAAGAAATATTATGTACATAAAAGAATGTTATGGGACTTACACTGGAAGGAGGCCCATTGGTTTGAAAGCGCTTCACGAGAATAATGCAATACCAATGGTATCGTGTATAAACAAACGAATGAAAACAA
>CM038792.1:17626632-17663559 GCA_021764765.1 Vicia sativa
AAAGATCTCTTAGCGACATTTGAAGATGATCTGCACGAATCTTCCCACTCTTGATACCGACTTGATGCGCTGCTTTACATCATATCAACTCGGTGTGAATCCGGATGAAGAATTTCAATCAGATGATTGAAGAATGGACTGTCGGTGTTCCCATGAACATATCAACCAACTCTCACTATTGGACAAGGTGGTTGAACTCACACTGCTAGATCTCTCCATACGAGCATACTCCTTGAACTTCTCGCGCACCCGTAGACATGCTTTGTAGTTGCATGCGAGTGGGTGTCGATTACTCACTGTGTGCACATAGAAAGCATCATTGAGTCACTCCAGTCGGATATGGTCATTCTCTGCGATAGTACCATTCCAAGCGAGTTCGGACAAACTCTCTTGAAAATAGTGCATCCTGACTTTACATCATCGATGTGAGGTTGATCTTACGGACATAGGACTTCAAATGCGACTTAGGGCAAGACATGCCATCATATTTGGAAAAAGTAGGAACTTTGAACTTGGGAGGAATCACCACACGCAGGAGACTCGGATCATCAAAATTCAGTCCGGACATCTTGATTTTCCACGGCATTCAGACGATCTTGGTTGTTTGTACTTGTCATCTTCCTCAGTGTTGGCTATAATCGGATGGTCCTCTTCTCCTTTCTTTGGCTCCGCTGATCACCTTCATCACCTTGGTACTCCCTCGGTATGGACACTTCCTTGAGGAGAGCTCAATCGGTGACCACTTTAGGACCCCCTGAAGCGTCTACCCATGTTGAGGAGACCAACGACCTTCTTCTTGTTGATGAGCTTCTTGGATCTTCTTGGCCTTGGACCAAGTTGGTGAACATCTGCTGGCCAGGCATTACGAGCTTGAGATCTTTGTGATCTGTTCGAGAGCCATTTACGCTAAAATAAATAGCGAGCAAATGAGAAAACCAATCTCGATGTACACGTGATGCAATGTTATGCTATGATATGCAATGTTTATGCGAATGCAATGCAATGTTTTCAAGGACCTAAAGATTTAAATTTGTTAAACAAGCAATGAACAAACATTTATTAGTACTTCTCATTATTATTCTTTTTCTTTTTAAGTACAAGAGATAGTTCAAAGCAATAAAGAGAACAAATAAATCCTAAAGCTCTAAGTTTCCTATGGTAGCTTCCTCTTGGTGCCGATGTAGCGTTGATGTTTAGCTCCTCGTGAAGTAGCTTGGTCAACTCTAGAACTTTCTTCTCACTTGCGTAACACTGAGCTTCAAGGTATCCTTTCTTCTTTAAAATTTGAATCCGGGATCTCTTAGTCTTCAAAATTAGTAGGCATGTCGGGATGGAGAGCAGCATAGATGCGTCACCTATAGCAGGTTCCATAATTCTTTGGTAGAGCAGTGAATGGCATCATGAGGTTTTGAGCGAGCTCGCACCATTTGAGTAAGGTTCCCAAGAATGGAGTTGGTGCCCCAAAGTCTTGGTATCTTCTTTACCATGCCGACATGTATAAACCTTAAATCGATGATGCGGAGATCGTGATTGTAGTCGAACACAATGTCTTGGAAGCATATCATGTGGACCATCTCTTGAGCAAAACCAAGCGGCGTAGAGCTAGAAGGGTTGTAAGTAATACCTCCCCTTACCAACGTGGTACATTAGGAACTCTCCTGGCCTTTCAAGATGTGAAGTCCTTTTGAGAGAAAAGATTCCAGCGGATATCCGAATGAGAGAGTGACATCAATCTTTGAGACCATCTCAACCTTTGTTCATTCTTCAAGCTGATGGAGGAAGGTGCGAAATAAACCACCTTGAAAGTAGCAGGATACAACATGAGTTCCTTGTCGCTTAGTAGTGCAGTGTGGAGAATGTAGAATGTCTCAAGTAAGGTGAGGCCTTTGGATTGCGGGTGAAAACAACTTGATGGCATTGACATCTATGAATTGATCCGAGTTAGGAATAGAACCAAACCATAAATTAGCAAGGCAATGTTCTCAAATGCATGAAACTCATAACTTTGAGAAATTCTAGGCTTTCTTGATTAAGAACTTGGAAAGTAAACCCTTAACTCCTTCTAGTTTCCCAATTGGCTTGATGTCGAGCGCTTAAGATGTAAGGCTGATGCAATGTCTTGTACTTAGGAACCTTTTCTAGACCGGTGAATGGCATTTGATCAAGAATAGGTACCCCAGTAGCTTAGAGAACTCTTCTAAGGTAGGAACCAATGATAATCGGAAATGTAAAGCAATGGTGTTTGGATCAAGCTGGAATAGGACATGCATCATATCTTCTTCAAAGCAGGAATAACCAAATCAAGTAGATAACCATGTCTTTTGATGAGCCGGCATGGTCGGAATTTACGAAACCAATTCTTTGAGTTGAGAAGGGATACCCGTGAGTTGATTCGGATAGTCTTTCTAGAAGCCATAATCCCTACAAAGCAGGCAAAGATAAATCCCTAGGTCCTTGAAATAGTTAGAAATGATATGCAATGCGAATGATGTCATGATGTCATGTTTAGCACACAAACAATTCACCTGATGAGCCTAGGGTTAAGGCTTGCATGAGGTATAGGTGATTACCCCACCAAAGTTTGAGTTGGTTCATCTGTCCTATAATAATAACGGGTTCTAGGAATCTCATATCACAGATCTTTCTCGTGGCGCTTATTTCTGACGGCCCAGTGGTCGATCGAAAATGTCCCAAAGTCGGATCTCGATGGCGTAGCATCGGTATCAACCAACCTCGGTCTACAAAAGCGGCCATCTCACTACCTTGGCCAAGATGGGTCAATTAAGGTTCTAAAAGTTTAGTTAGCGCTTGATGACACCACGAAGCCAAATACTTTCTTGAGGAAATGAAGAGTATCGGGGCAACCAAAGTGTCACGCTAACGTAGCCATCATGTTGACCGTGTAGTTATCGTCTAGCAGTCGCGATGATCTAATGCCACTTACCTAAAAGGCGGATCGGGTGTAGGATCTGACAATATAATACCAAGCAACCCTTAAAGATAAAGCATAGAAGTCAAACAAAAAGCAATAAAGGTTATCTAGAAATCCCAAGGCAATTCTCTCTTTTAGGGTGTTTCCCAGTAGTCGCTTGATTACATGTCATGAGCCCGACTTTGTAGGATTTTGTATCAAATGTGCGGATAGCAAAAGTCGCCACCGACTTTTATTTTATCAATTAAGGAAGGTAAAAATATGAGAAAAAGACCTTCGTTAGATTACGAGTTCGGAGAATGGTTATGAAAAGGGAAGGTATTAGCACCCTTTCCATCCGTAGTTATCTACAGGCTCTTAGTTGCTCTAGATCACCTTTTAAAATTGCTTTACGTGTGTTTGAAAAAATGTTTTGAAAAGGCATTTCGCTTTGACTTTGTAATGACTCATGTAAGAGTGTATACAAAGTGTTAGAAATGTTTTGTTTTGAAAAGTTTGAACTTTGAAAAAAGAGTGTGTGGTGTGAAAAGCATTTGATAGACGAGCAACTAAAGACTTATTACCCAATTGGTGGTTTTTGTACTTCTACGTTCCTTTAGAATAGCGCTAGCCTACCATTAGTTAGTAGGTAGCTCCATTCGTTGGATGTAAGCGGGACATTCGAAGGGACATCGGATGGTCATAGAAAGCAACTTGTAGGAAGTATCTAGCACATTCGAAGGGACTATCATCATTTTTAAGTAGCGACAATCGGTCAAGATCATGTATTCGGAGGCGACATCGTGGGTCTTATGATCTTTGTATCGAAGGGACTATGATGATTTGTTTGGAAACAGCGGTGCTAGAATACCTCTACGTTAGGGACATGACCATTTGAATCGAAAGGCATCGAGAGAATTACCTAAAGGGTGCGTGTGTGAGAAGTGTGTTGATTCGGATATTTTATCTTGAAATTAGTGAGCTATGTCAATTATTATCTTGCCACCGCCTAATTACTAGCAATTGATAAGGTGCGGAAAGTAAAATCGCGGAATGTAAAGTGCGGAAAATAAACCTCTGCTATTACATGGCTTTGGGCGGATACATAATTTAAGTGCGGAAAGTAAAAGTCCTAAATTAAACTATTACAACCCATGAGCAATTACATTATTGAAAGTAAAATAAAAAGGAAGAAATGCAGAATCGGATCAACTGTGAAAGAATGGGAAATCGGAAAATACGAGATGAATTGCATAAGAGGAAAATGTTAGAAAAATGCAATTTTAATATGAGAAAAATAATATATGCTGGAAATAAGATAAATAAGTTAAAATAATTTTTTGGGATTTTTTGGAAAAGATTTAATAATTAAAATGCAATTTATAATGATTTAAATGCTAAAATATAAATAAAATAAATATGCATGCAAAAATTATATTTTTTAATTTATTAAATTAAATAAAGGTTTTTAGAAAAATAATATAAAAAGAAAATTATATTTTTGTGATTTTTTAATGCAGAAATAAAATTGTGAAAAAAATTAAAATAAGAAAATATTAAATATAAAGAAAATATGAAAATAATGCAAGTTTTGGAAAAGAATACTGCGAAGTGCGAGGATCGAGCGGAGACATGAAGGAGGATCACAGGAGCAGTGAATGCCTTAACCATTAGGCCATGCAGCGTGTCATGGATCGAAGTGTGGGATGATGAGCAACACGCAGCGTCGCCATGCGGAAGGTCGAGACACAATCGGCATAGTGGGGTCCCGTGGAAGAGAGACCAATCGGATTGTCGAGAGAAAGCCTGCGCTCCGGTCAAAGTGGGTCAACGGCCGGAGCCTAACTCGGTCGTCTTCTCGATCACTGAAAAACAAAACAGAAAAATCGGCGGATAAATGGGAAGGGGACCCTACCCCCTAAATCGACCCTCACGAATCCAATGGTGCTATTGGTTTGCCACGAAAATGCTGTATTAACCGGTTCGATTCAAGCAGTCCTTGAACCTAACGATGGCAAATCATGTTTCTAACGTGCAAGCATTAAAACGATGGCCCAGATCAGTCCATTGGAACCTCATGAACACATATCAAACGTTAGAATCAATTAAAACATGCTGATAATAAAAATACGAATTCAAGAAAGATCAGTTATGTATGCATGTATATGGTGCGATTCAGCTTGCTTTGATCCATGGCAAGAGTGTATTCTTACTCGTACTACCTCCACGAAGACAATGGAGTGGTGTTTGGAGGCTGAAACCTGCTGGAAATTGAAATTCGAATTTCAAAGATTCTTGGAAAAATTTCGACAAGATAAGGGTTTGGCTTGAGCTAGGGTTTCCTCCTTTGTGCTGTGTACAATGCTTTGTATTTATAGAGGGTTTTGGAAAGCAATAAGAGTGAAAAAAGATTGCCTCTTGAATGTGCAAATATTTTCTTTGAAAATAAAATCAAATATTGAAGAATATGATTTTCTCATCAATGCCATAGCTTGCACGAATTTGGTAGGTATCTTGGGCCTTCTTGGACATTTAGAAAGATATAAAATCATTCCTTTTGAAAAAATATTTGATTTTCATATTTTATATAATTTATTTTTGAATTAAATGTTATAAAATTCAAATATAAATCATAAAAATAGAAAATAACCAAGGCCAAGCATTTATGGGTCAAGAACAAGGTCATGAACAAGTTTGGATCAAAAGATTATAGGCCCGTTTGGAAAATTTTGCAATTTGACCAATATGTCCTTTTGTGATTGTCCAAAATTCCCAACTTCGAATAGTGTATCTTGCTCAATTTTCCACATTTTGAGTGTTCTTGGACTTTTGGAAGCTCTAAGAGTCCTCTAACCAATGTCTTTGGTCTCATCTCAATTGGAGTTACCATGCTCAAAATATCTTCAAAACAAAAGTTGACTTTTGTTGACTTTGAAAATGACTGTAATGTTTTGAGCTATACTTCTCAAATGAAGCATTTTTGGACATTCTTGTGAGACATGAAGTTGTAGAGAATTGAATTTCCTTCAAAACAAGAGGTGGTGGAAAAATTTACGAAAAGTATGAGAAAGTTATGACCGGTCAAAGTTGATTGACTTTTCATCTAGAAACCACTAATTTAGAAAGTTTGACTTTTGGGCAAATCTTGAGTTTTCTTGATGAATCATGATCAACCCTTGATCAAATGATGAATGTAACTTCAAAATGAGGATGTTGACCAAAAATCGGAAGTTTGGTGTATGTTGACCACGAGTTGACTTTTGTCAATCTGGTGATTTTCGACCATCGAACAATTATGCGAGGAAACTTGACTTGAGGCTTGAAAATTGACATGGAGAATCTTTGAAGCATATGGGGAGGCATGAAGGTCATTGGAGATGTTGGAAATCCATCTTGACTTGAGAGATACCAACCTAGTTTGGGTTGATTATACAGGAGAGAGTTTGTCTGATCAACTCTTGAGGAATCCTTGAGTATGGATGTATGAAATCTCTTGAGTAGATGGAGGGCAAATTTTGGGGTATGACATATGTACATAAAGGATTGGGACTTACACCATAAGGGTGGCCTATGATCGATTGAGAAATTCGAGAAAGAACGAATTTGATTTTATCGTTTTAAATTGGATCGATCGTGGTAAAAAGATGTAAGTTTTGATGAAATGTTTTGAAAAATGATTTGAAAATGTTTTGAAATGTGAGGTTCATTTATGAAAAGTTTTGAAAAAAATCGGAAGTCGAAAACTTGAAAATTTCACCTTAAAAGGAGGTTTGAAAAAGTGTTCAGAACGTCGTTTTCGGCTCGATTAAAATTTAATCAGATGAAAGTTTTTTTCTGAAAATTTTTACACTATCATAAAATAGATGCATTTATTGACAAGTGTTCAAAAAATCACCTTAAAATAAGGAGTTTTGATTGGTCAAAAAAAATTGTGAAAGTTTTATGAAAAAACATGAAAAATTGGAAAGTTTGAAAAAGAAATGGTCCTGATGGGAGTTGAACCCATGACCAAAGGGGTGACCACGTGTCAGAAAGACTTAAGAGCAAACAGGCTACCACTAAGCCAAACGCGCGCTGGTGTTTAGTGGACTAGAACACGTGTAAACAAAGCATTTGAACATTTAAATTTGAAAACAAATCAAGAACACGCGCGCAGCTGTTCTTCATGTTTTGATCTTCAGATTCCAAGATCCAAGCTACCATCTTCGTTTCTTAATGAAAATCAATGATGTAAAAAATGAAACTTGCTCGATTTTTTCATCACGAACATGATGGTACTTGTTAATTGTATTTATTTTAAGTCTAACTCAATTGGATTTACGGAAAATGCTAAGAACCCTAAAGCGAATTTTCAAATTAAATGATGTATGTTTAATGATTCTTTGATTTTATTGAGGGTTTATGATGGTGTGTCGCGAAACAAAAGCGGCCATGAGCTTTTCGTTTTAGTTCAAAGAAAATGGATATCAAGTTCGTATTCATACATTAAGGCGAGAATCGAAGAAGATCTTAGGCGTTTCAGAACTTGTTTCTTGATCATTTGAGCTTCATCGGCATGTATGGAAGGTGTGAATGATTTGCTTGCCTTGGTGCCTTGGAACTCCTCATTAAGTCTGCAGGTGAAAAATGGAACTCGATTTTGATGTTAATCGTGTTACGATTAGTGCGATGATGCGGATCATGTATATGATGTATAGTGATGATGTTAGAATGATTAGAACATGATTTGATCGGTTTAGCCATTAATTGAATCATAAAGCGGTTTGCAAGCATATGTCCATGGCATGTGATTTCTGATTTTCAGCTTAGTTCATGTTGATCTTAAGTCTTGAACAAGTTTTATGTTGATATTGAAGCATGTTTGACACCAAAATTTAACATGATTTCAACTGATTTTCAAAAATGCAATGTTTGGCAATTTTGCACTATGTTACTAATTTTCAAGTAAGAAGAGTGAAAGCATGGTTTTGCATTGCTTTGGTGTTGTTTGGACTTGAATTTGTGAACTATTTATAGGCAACAAGTTCGAAATGTTAGGAAAAGAGTACAATGCTTTTGGAAAATCAAAGATAACTTAGAGGCAAGAATGGTATTTGCCAAAAGGAAACTTCCTTTTTCACCATGTGCTCATTTTACAATTTTGATCAATCCTCTCAATTATTACCTCTAGCTGATATTTATCAGCTCAATGATCCATTGGCATGGTTGGATTGCTTCTAGATGAAGAAAACTCAAAATGACCTATAATTGAAGTTTTGGATTTTGAAAATCAAGTTTCATGGAGCCTTATGTTTCAATTTCAAAAGTATGGCTAGACTCCATGGAGTTGAGAGTTCTTGGACATTTTGGAAAGCTTGTTTCACAAGCTACAACTTTCATGTTTTGAGTTTTTTCCAATTCAAAATGGAACTAGGTGAAAAAATGGCATGAAGTTTGGAAAAAATAAGAAATTTCAACACTTAGAAAATTTTCTAAGTATGAAAACTTTTGACTTTTTGTTGACTTTTCCAAATTCTTTGATTTTTTTATGATCATGATGGATCATTTGAAGTATTTTGATGATGGAAAAAGTTTTGTTTTGAAAAATTTGACCAAAAGTCAAAGTTTGACTTTTCTGTGCACATGAATTTTCATCAGACGTTTCAGAAATTGAGTGATGAAATCGTGAACTTTCGTGATGTTTGAATCCGAAATTAGGTCAAGATGTTGTATCTAAGATATAATGACCAATCTCTATCAAAAAGTCATTTCTTGCTCAAAAGTCGGAAAACCCATGCAGATCAAAACCCTAATTGGTCGATCCTTGATTATTCTGTGAGAAAATTGGATATCTGAGGATTGAAAGTTGATGATTTGATCAAGATAGATCAAATGAGGTGAGAAAAACTCAAACCCTAATTGGTTTCCTCTTGAATCAGATGAAAATCTGATGAAACCCTAATTTTGACTGTGAATGCTATACAGATTAATGCTATACGGTATTGGTTATGCAATGATGCAAATGTAAGGTGGTATCTTAGGTCAAAAATTGGAGTATGACAGATGCTTATTTAAGTTTCTTTAACTTTGAGAGATGAAGATGAATATCTTCATTTTGATAGTGTAAAGAGACTTAAATATCGAGAATCTGTGAATTTTGGACCTAAGATACCAAAAGATGCGAATGATGCAAAATGATTGAAAAAGTTTACCGGAGGAATATCAAAGAAATTACATGGGGAAAAAACTTTGTGAATCGTCCTATTTGGGAAAGAATGATTCACAAAATATGTGAATATCTGTCTCACTTTGGGAAACAAAGATTACCTACATCGACCTTGTGACAATGTTTAAGGTAAGTGAAAATGATATTACCAATTATTAGCCTTGTGATAGTTCATGGTAATGGGTTCTGAAGATATTACCAATTATCAGCAAAATGATAATTATAACAAGGTAGATCTTGAGAAATGAGTTGCTGTGTATTCAGCTTTGTGAATAACAGACAGATGATGGAAAACAAATTTTAAATGAGTTTTGAAGATATTACCAATTATCAGCAAAGTGATAACTATAACAAGGTAAATCTTTGAAAATTACTGTATATTCAGCTTTGTGAATAACAGACAGATGAAAGAAAACAGAACTTAAAACGAGTTTCTATTTTCTTGGATACAATCTTGCCGAGAATCTCTCTTTTTGAGAAGATGCGGGCATTTTGATCGGAAGACACAGGTTTTCTTTTTGGACAGAAAGACAACTGCTGGTGAATTTCTCATACAGTCACAATTTTGACTTTGTTGAGAAGACAAACTTTCATGACAGTGTTTGAGGAATGAAGATAAGCGGCTCAGACAATGAGGCTATGGCTTATTGCTTTGTTGATTATAGACAGCGTTCTATCCAGGAACGAACTGGAAAGAAAAAAGTCAATCAAGACATTATTCCCAATGAGGAATGACCTCAGCTGGGGAATGTGGTGGAGAGAAGAAAATGCATTTCTCTATTTAGGGATACTCCGCCGGGGAAAAAAAGAAAATGTATCTTTTCTGTTTGGGAGATACTCTACTGGGGACAGACTTGTACTTACATGAGTAAGTGTGACTTATACCAGTGATATGGAAGCAAACATTTCAAAGGATGCAAAAATGCAATGAATGATGCTATTATGTATGAATGTCATGAATGTTATATGCATGCTAACAATACTTGACAAAGACACTAAAGAGATATTTGGGAAAAGGACCACGTCACAGTTTGAACAAATACTTGGTGAAAATTGCCGCAACGGTGCAGATGTTCACTAATGAAGAATTTGAGTTGCATGCTTTAAACTTTCGGAGAAAGGCATTTCATTGGCAGCTCGGTTAGGGATTCTTCTTTTTTTTTGGATAAGAATACCGTCCTTTGATGATTTCTGCTGAGGAGAAGACTGCTGTAGCCGTCGTTTTTATCCTTCGGAGATTGAAACACTTATGGAGAAAACTGTTGAAGTTCTTTCTGTGTTCATAGTTCAAAGGAAAATTTTTGCTTTTGTTTCAAAATTTTGAAGTAAAAATTCATTTAAAACATTTTAGTTTCAAAAAGTGATTTTCACAATAAAAGCGTTATTTTGCAAAACACAATAAACAGGAATTGCAAACAAAAGGCACAAGGCTCAAATTTATTGCCCCTGTTGATGTCCGTACTGTAGTGCGATAACCATGAAGAGCAAATGGTAACATCTCATGTCAATATTTGTAAGTCACTGTCATCTTCTGTATAATCTTCTTAATATTCTTGTTGGCGGCTTCCTTAGCCATTCATCTTAGGCCGATAAGGAGAAGAGTTGTGATGTTTGATCTTGAGCTGCGTGCGAGTTCATGATCATCTTATTGTTGAGATTAGAGCCGTTATACGTGATAATCCTTTCGAGTGCCATACCGACCAGATAAGATTATGTTTGATGAAGCGAGCCACAATATTCTTGGTAACGAGATGCGTCAGTGCTTACCCACTTGGTGAAATAATCAATTGCCACAAGGATGAAGCGATGTCCATTGGAAGCGTGAAGCAGTCTCTCAATCATGTCAATGCCCACATTGCAAGGGCCAGGAGGTTAGAACATTCGGTCTTGGGGTATGTGCACTTTAATGCGCATCGGCATTTGTGACAAGATCGGCGTAGCGGTGACAATCGACTTCCATGGTGGACCAATAGTAACTGTTCTCAAATTCTTCTTAGCCATGGTATGTCCTTTGGGTGGGTACGAATCGCCGTGTAATTCTTCCATGATACGTTCCATTTTCACGGTCTACACGGTAGATAAGCTAAGTCGTGGTTGCGCTTGTATAAGATGTCGTTCTTTGAGGAAGAATTTGGATGCAAATCTTCTCATGAACTTCTTGTCATTAACGGATGCCCTACTGGATATTCACGAGTCTCGAGATACCTTTTCACATCGTAGTACCAAGGTTTCTCTTACGTATCAAGCTCATAACAATATCTTTGGTTAGTCAAACTTCTCAATGATGATCGGGGAGCCTCGTTGTCCCATCGACCTTGAACATAGGCGACATAGTAGCCAATCGTCGCATGTGATTCTCTTCTCGTGGAATATGATTGAAAGTGATCTCTTCAAATTAGGGGATCAAACTTAGAACATGTTCTCGATACGGAATGAGATTCGGATGCTTCGTATCCCACTCTCCCTTAATCTGAGTGATCACCAAAGCTGAGTCTCCATACACTTGCAAGAACTTGATTCTTAAGTCAATAGCAGCTTTGATACCCATAATGCAGGCTTCGTATTCGGCCATGTTGTTAGTGCAAGTGAAACATAATCTGGCGGTGAAAGGCGTATGTCCGCCTGAAGGGGATGTAATGATGGCGCCAATGCCATTGCCAAATGCGTTTGAGGCTCCATCAAAGACCATAGTCCATCGGGATCCTTGTTGGGTCCTTAAATGCACAGTTCTTCTGATCGTAACTAGTAAAACATCTTAATGCGGAAATTGATAGGCGATAGTCATCTACGGCTTGATGAGCCAAATGATCGCTACTACACTTCCTTTGATGGCTTTACGAGAAGTGTCTTGAATGTCATATTAAGTCAGGATCATCGCCATCTTGCTATTCTTCGGAGAAGTGGTTTCTCAAATATGTATTTTATCGGATCCATCTTGAAATCAACAAGGTAGTGTGAGTCAACATATCTTGTCTTAGTCGGCGAGCCAAAGCGTTGCAAGTTTTCTCGAGTTGTGAGTATCTTGTTTCCTGATCGGTAAACTTTTGCTAAGGTAGTATATTGCATGCTCTTTTCGACCGGACTCGTCATGTTGCCCCACACACACCCATTGAGTTCTCTAACAACATCGAGTACATGATAAGAGTCTTCCTTGGCGGCATCGGGATAGGAGGATTACATGGGTACCCTTGATTTTGTCAAAGCGATCGGCAATCTTCGTTCCATTCCACTACTTGATCTTTCTTAAGTAACTTGAAGATTGGCTCCAAGTAGCGATCAAATGTGCAATGAATCGGCAATGTAGTTCGGCGAAACCTCGACTTCCTTCTACATGCGGGGGTGGCATCTCTTGAATAGCTTTAACCTTGGCGGGGTCAACCTCGATACCTTTACCGACAACAAACCCTAGGAGTTTTCGGATCGACTCCAAAAGTGCACTTGTTAGGATTAAGTCTCAATCACTTCTTGACCTATCAAATAGTTTACGCAAATGATCAAGATGTTCTTCCTCGATCTGTGATCGAGCTATCATGTAAATCGGCGTGACCTCTATCTCGTGATGAATCATGTCATGAAATAATGTCACCATAGCGCGATAAGTGGCGCTGCGTTCTTGATCGAGCGACATAACCTTGTGAAGGTGCCCAGCATGTAGTAGTCTTCTCCATGTCTTGAGGAGCCATTTGATCGATTATAGCAGGAGAAACCATCCATGAAGGAGAAAACCTTATCTTGGCGGTATTGTCAACGAACATCAATATGAGGGAGAAAATCGTCTTTCGACTCGCTTTGTTCAAATCTACGTAATCCACACACGTACCTTGCCATCCTTCTTAAGTACGGTACCACATTAGCAACCTTGTGGGTGAAAGTAGCTAAGAAACCGGTTGAGCGCTTCATAACCCGACTTTGATTTTCTCGACATCTCGGGACGCATCGACAAACCTTACATTTCAGGGAAAACCCTCCTTTGTCGTGATCGATTGTACCACAATATCAATGTCTAAACCGGCATGTCTTCGTGTGCCAAGCAAAAACCTCAATATAGTCTCGTAGCATCTGAACCAACCTTTCTTTGACCTTTGTTTTCAAGAGCAGCTCTATCTTGATCTCTTTTACTCTTCATCGATACCCAATTCACAACCTCGACTTGCTCTTCGTGTGGGTACATAACTCGCTCTTCATCTTTGTAGCAATCACAGCATTCTCCTGGCACTTCACAATCCTCACTTTCGTCTTGACTTGGTAGATCGGATTGTCAAAGTCATATTTAGCAATAGCATATATTATTAACGAGATTCGAGTGATTACGTGTATCACGTGGGTGTGTGTAAAACACATAGCTTTTGAAGGGGTGATAAAGTGAAGAAAGAAAACAAACAATTGAATGCAAAAGTCCATGAATTTATTGAATGAAAATACATGACAGATAATAACCCTGTAAGCGAGCCATGATGCCGGGCAAGGCACTAGGCTTCCAAAGTTTATTGTTCAAAACATAAATAAATCTGAAAAAAAACAAAACAAGAGCAATTACTCGGCTAAAGGAGATTGGTATAGCGTCTTGATCTTCCAATTCTTTGAGCCCTTTATGCGGAGTTGGGAAGATCCACTAGCGATGTCGAAGTCGTTGTCGTGTCTTCTATAGCATGGATTCCACTCGGGCGTGCGGAAAGGAAGTTGGCGACACGTTCGCGTATCATCTTGACCCTTGATGGTGAAGCCTAAACCGGTCTTGTCAAATTTGAAAGGAAGATCGGGCTGACCCCAAATAGTACCTCCTCCTTGTTCACGGCAGGCATCTTTCGGGAAGCCATGCAGGTGGGCGGTGCAACCGGGGAGTGATGGGAGAGTCGGCAGGCATGACTCTAGGGATTGTTTCAAAAGCAGCGGGGTCTCGAAGAATTCACCCTCCATCTCGAGATATCGGAGCAGTTGTAGATGGTGACCATATATTCTTCTTCACCATATCTTGTAACAACCTTCCCTTTCACCGGGTACTTGGTTTCGATGCAAGGTAGAGGTATGGCCCTTGCCCATGTATCAAGGCGTCCAGTAGGCAAAAGTAAAATTTGGACGGATGTCCATGACAAAGAAAGTGGAGTCAAAGTCGGGAACCAACTTTAACAGTGAGCTCTCCAATCTTGTTAGAACCATCAAAAGCTCTCACAATAATGTCCTTTGGGTCTCGAGACCAACCCCGACATCAGTCGATCAAGCGATCTTGGTGGGATATTGAGGCGAACCAGTATCCACCAAAACATGATATATAGCGCCCTTGCATTCAGAGATGTGCAAGGCTTTGTTATGTTCTTTAGGAAGGAGTCAAATCGACATCGGAGAAGCCTAGGCCGTTGTTGGCGGCCAGGCTAGCAATAAACTTGAGCGGTCGTGTAGTGTCTTGCGGTACATGAGCATTCTTGGAAACTTCACCAGGCGTTGGCATGAGCCTCGGAGCACAGAGCGAGCAAGCATGGAGATCTTGGGCGGAGTCCGTCAATTCCACAACATTGTAGTCACTCTTCTTGATAATCTTGAAATTTCCTCCATTTCTCGTTTGGAGGTGTCTTGATAACTTCCTTTGGTACTTACGGTGGCGGGATGAGTCCTTTGGTTCTTTCCCTCTAGCTTGGGAATGGATTGAATAATTTGGAATCGTTTGGAGTCGCGTGTCTTTGGAGGAGAGATATCGGAAGAATACTCTTCGGTTGGTCACCTTACTTGATCGGTGATGTTGTCAATGTCGGAATGGTAGATTCAATTGTAAGATCTTCAATGGTCAAAGGTCTTGTTGCGCCATGATAGTAAACATCGCTCCATAATCCCAAGGAATAGCCTTGTCGGAGGAATCTGGACCGGTCTTGGAGAAGTGATAATGAGAGGTGCCACTCTAGGCAGGGATCAACGAGAGGAAATCCTTATAGTGTTAACATCGGCATAGTCTTACGGAAATCGTCACCCCATCCGGTCGCCTTAACATTTTCAAGAGGAATTTTGTAGCTATCGAGAGTGTATTTCACCATGTAATCATACTTACCACTTGGCTGCCCCAAGGTATCCCTTGAGATGGTGTTGTCTCATTCACATCGTCGATCTTGACTTAGACATATCTTCACTGACACGCACGGTGGTTTGAAATAGTATCTCACGGTTATCCATCATGCCTTGAACCGTCTTCTCGACCAAGCCAACCATCAGTGCGGATGGGCACAACGACAATTCTCGGGCATCCTGGATTGACAGCGACAAATTCTTCTTATGATCATCGGAGGAATGGTCAGTCATCTATGTTGAAAACATAAGTATCGTCCTGTGACATTGGAACTCTTGTCATGGTTAGGCATAGGGCGTTGATCACCGGAGTCTCAGCGGGAGGACAAACTCGATCAGCAGCTTGATCATATCTTGAATCTTGTTCTTGAGCCCAACAATCATCGATCTGTGTCCGGGCTATTGGAATGGTAAGCATACTTAGCATTAGGATTGTATCTCGGAGAGGAAGTGTTGACATACGAGGAGGATCCCTCAAGGTAATCAGCTTTCAACATGTGTTGCAAGGCTTGCGACAAAGGCATGTTGATCTTAAAGCTTCTTGGTGGCGTTACGCTCTGCGTTGTCTCAATGAGGTTGTCTTGATGCAAGATTGGAGACCACTGGCCCCACAGTTGAGCAGTCGGTCTTGGCTCGACTTTTCGATCACAACATAGCCTCTTTCTTACCACCAAAAGATCTTTTCGTAGGGTGGAAGATGACTCTACATGAATCTTTCCACTCTTGATACCCGACTTGATCGTTACTTTGTCAAAATCGGTTCGGTGAATCCGGTGAAGAGTTTCAATCGAGATGATTGTAGAATGGACTGTCGGTGTTCCCGTAAACATATCAACTAACTCCTATTGGACAAGGGTGGGTGAACTCTTGCACTAGATCTCTCCTTGAGCATACTCCTTGAACTTCTCATCCGACCCATAGACATGCTTTGTAGTTGCATGCGTGGGTGTCAATTCAACATTGTACTCATATTATGCATGAAAGCATCGTGAAGTCACTCCAAATACGGATACGGTCATTCTCTGGCGATAATACCATTCCAAGCGAGTTCGGTCAAACTCTCTTGAAAATAATGCATCCTGACTTTACATCATCGATGTGGGGATTGATCTTACGAACATAGGACTTCAAATGTAGCTTTGGGCAAGAAATGCCATCATACTTGGCAAAAGTTGGAACTTTGAACTTGGGAGGAATCACAACACAGGAACAAGACTCGAGATCATCAAAATTCACCGGACATCTTGAGTTTTCCACGGCATTGACCGGTCTTCAAGTTGTTTGTACCTATCATCTTCATCGAGTATTGGCCATCATCATAGTTCTTCTCGAGCTCGGGTTGTTGCCTTCACCATTACCCTTGTTACTTTGTTCGGTCTTGACACTTCCGAGAGCTCTATCCGTGACCCTCTTGGGACCACCTTTGTAGCGTACGCCCATGTTGAGGAGACCAACAACCTTCTTCTTTTTGATGAGCTTCTTGGATCTTCTTGGCCTTGGACCAAGCTGGTGAACATCTGCTGGCCAGGCATTACGAGCACGAAGATCTTTTACGATCATTCGAGAGCCATTTACGCTAAAATAAATAGCGAGAGAATGAGAAAACCAATCTTGAATGTACATGATGCAATGTTATGCTATGATATGCAATGTTTATCTGAATGCAATGCAATGTTTTCAAGGACCTTAGAGATTTAAATTTGTTAAACAAGCAATGAACAAACATTTATTAGTACTTCTTTTATTCTTTTTCTTTTTAAGTACAAAGAGATAGTTCAAGACACTAAAAGCAGATAAATCAAAAGCTCTAAGTCTCCCACGCTTCCTCTTGGTGCCAATGTAGGCGTTGATGTTTCGCTCCTCGTGAGCGGCTTTCGACTCTAGTACTTTCTTCTAACTTGCAACAAGGCTTCAAGGTATCCCTCTCTTCTTTATGAATCCAAGATCTCTTCAAGTCTTCAAAATCGGTAGGCATGTCGGGATGGATAGCAGTATAAGGTCGTCACCTATAGCAGGTTCCATAATTCTTGGTAAAGCAGTGAATGGCATCATGAGGTTTGAGCTCGAGCTACACCCATTTGAGGTGGTTCCCAAGGAATGGAGTTACGGTGCCCCAAAGTCTTGGTATCGAGTCTTCTTTACCATGTGTGTATGAACCTTAAGTGATGCGGAGATCGTGATTGTAGTCGAACACAATATCTTGGAGAAGCATATCATGTGGACCATCTCTTGAGCATAAAAACCAAGGCGTAGAGCTAGAGAAGGTTGTAAGTAATACCTCCCTTATACCAAGTAGTGGTACATTAGAATTCTCCACAGCCTCGATGATGTGATGTCCTTTTGAGAGAAAAGGCTCCAGCGGATGCTGAATGAGAGAGTGACATTAGCCTTTGAGACCATCTCACCTTTGTTCATTCCGATGGAGGAAGGTGCGAAATAAACCACACAGAAAGTAGCAGGATACAACACATGAGAGTTCCTTGTCTTTTGATAGTGCAGTGTGGAAGAATGTAGGACATCCCAGTAAGGTAGGCCTTTGGATTGCGGGTAAGGAACAACTTGATGGCGTTGACATCTATGATTGATCAGTTAGGAAATAGAACCAAACCATAAATTAGCAAGGCCACAATGTCTTGAATGCATGGAAACTCATAGCTCGAGGAATTCTCGGGCTTTCTTAATTAAGAACTTGGCAAGTAAACCCTTAACTCCACTTCTAGTTTCCCATTGGCTTGATGTGGCTTTAGATGTAAAGGTGATGCAATGTGGGAACCTTTTCTAAACGGTGAATGGCATTTGGTCAAGAATAGGTACCCAGTAGCTTAGAGAACTCCTCAGTAGGAACCAATGATAATGCAGGAATGTAAAGCAATGGTGTTTGGATCGAAGCTGAAATAGGACATACATCATATCTTCTTCAAAGCGGAATAACCAAATCAAGTAGATAACCATGTCTTTTGATGGGCAGGCATGATCGGGAATCTAGGAAACCAATTCTTTGGTGAGAAGGGATACCCGTGAAGTTGATTCGGATAGTCTTTCTAGAAGCCATAACACCACAAAAATAGAGCAAAGATAAATCCTAGGTCCTTGAAATAGTTAGAAATGATATGCAATGCGAATGATGTCATGATGTCATGTTTAGCACACAAGCAATTCACACAATGAGCCTATGTTTAAGGCTTGCGTGAGGTCTAGGTGATTACCCACCAAAGTTTGAGTTGGTTCATCCTGTCCTATAATAGTAATGCGGGTTCTAGGAATCTCATATCATTGATCTTTCTCGGGCGTTTATTTCAATCTGACCAAATGGTCGTCGAAAATATCCCAAAGTCGATCTCGATGGCGTAGCATCGGTATCAACCAACCTCGGTCTACACCAAGCGGCCGTCTCACTACCATCTAATGGCTAAGATGGGTCGATTAAGGTTCTAAAATTTTAGTTGGCGCTTGATGACACCATGAAGCCAAATACTATCCTCGACTTGGGAATGAAGAGTATCGGGACAACCAAAGTGTCACTGCGTAGCCATCATGTTGACCGTTTTGATATCGTCTAGCAGTGATTTATTGCGATTTACCTAAAAAACCGGATCGGGTGTAGGATCCCCAAATGTAATACCCAAGCAACCCTTAAAGTAAAGCAACAAGTCAAGCGAAGCGATAAGGTTATCTAGAAATCCTTAAGGCAATTCTCTCTTTAGGGTGTGTCCCAGTAGTCGCTTGATTACATGTCGGTGAAGACTTTGTAGGATTTTGTATCCAAATGTGCGGATAGCAAAGTCGCCACCGACTTTTATTTTTATCAATTAAGGGAAGGTAAAATCTGGAAAAGACCTTCGTTTAGATTAGTCACGGGAGAATGGTTATGAAAAGGGAAGGTATTAGCACCCTTTCCATCCGTAGTTATCTCTCTTAGTTACTCTAGATTACTTTTAAAATTGATTTACGTGTGTTTGACAAAAAATGTTTTGAAAGGCATTTCGCTTTGACTTTGTAATGATTCATGTAGGAATGTATACAAAGTGTTTGAAATGTTTCGTTTTGAAAAATTTGAACTTTGAAAAAGTGTGTGGTGTGAAAAGCATTTGGTAGGCGAGCAACTAAAGACTTATTTACCCACTCGAATTGGTGGTTTTGTACTTCTCGTTCCTTTAGAATAGCTAGCCGTACCATTAGTTAGTGGTAGCTCCATTCGTTGGATGTGGCGGGACATTCGAAGGTCATCGGATGGTCATAGAAGGCAACTTGTAGGGTATCCTAGCACATTCGAAGGGACTATCACCATTTTAAATGGCGACAATCGAGGTCAAGATTATGTATTCGGAGGCGACATCGTGGGTATTATGATCTTTGTATCGAAGGGACTATGATGATTTGTTTTGAAGGCAGCGGTGCTAGAATACCTCTACGTTCGAGGACATGACCATTTGTAATCGAAGGAGTTACCTAAAGAGTGCGTGTGTGAGAGAAGTGTGTTGAATTGGTATTTTATCTTGAAGTTAGTGGGCTATGTTCATTATTATCTTGCCATACGCCTAGTTACTAGCAATTGATAGGGTGCGGAAAGTAAAATCACGGAATGTAAAATCGGAAAAGTAAATGTCTCGCTATTACAAGGCTTTGGGGCAGATACATAATTTAAAATCGGAAAATAAAAATCCTAAGTTAAACTATTACATCCGTATACAATTACATTATTGAAAAATAAAATGAAAGCGGAAGAATAAATAAGATCGGATTAACTTTGTGAAACGAACGAGAAATCGGAAAATATGATGAAATCGAAATAAGAGAAAATGTTAGAAAAAATGCAAATTTTTAATTGGAAAAAATATGACATGCTGGAAATAATGTAAATATTGCTAAAATAATTTTTTGGGATTTTTTAGATGCAATTTAGTAATTTAAAATGAATTTACAATGATTTAAATGCAAAATTACAAATAAAAATAAATATGCATGCAAAAAATATGTTTTTAATTTATTAAATTAAATAAAGATTTTCAGAAGATAATGCAAAAAGAAAAATAATTTTTGATGATTTTTTAATGCAGAAATAAAAATATGAAAATAATTAAAATTGAATAGAAATATTAAAATATGAAAATATGGAAAATATGTAAGTTTGGAAAAAGAGAAAACCAAATGGTCCTGGGGAGAATCGAACCCAGGACCCTTGCTATCATGCCGAGGATGAGCCTTTACCACTACGCCAAGTGTGCTTCGCTGTTTGAAATCTGGGCTGAGTGGATTACAACACGCGTCGTCCTCGTATTGCTTCGTCTCCGCGCCAAGAACTTCATCGTTCTTATTTGAATTCTGGGCATTTTGCGTCGACCTCGGGCGGCCCCTATTACATTCAAAATCCCACGGCAATATAAATTCAATTCAAAGGCATGGTTCGATTAGATTCATCATTCTAAACATGATGGTAGTATTCGTTTTGGCCAATTTATCCTATTTCATGTGATCCCAATTCGGTCCATGGAACCTAGCTATATAAGTTTCGATTCCGGCCATGAAAATTCAATCAAACTATGCGAGCTTGCAAACTTCCATCTAAACACAAACAAACCACAAAACATGTTAAAAATGCATGAGAATTAAAAATACGATTTTGAATTTTCTTGGACAAACGAATTGATTCTGTGATTACGAATGGTTTTGTGCAATGTGAAGTCTGGATCGATTACGAATGGCACAAGGAACAAGATGGAATGCTCAAAATTGCTTGAAACCACACGAATCCAAGGTGCTTGTTGCTTGAGAGCACGAATTTTTGACTTTTAGGTTAGGGTTTAGGAGCAATTTTTAGTTCTCTTTGATTGGTATGCATCAACTATTTATATTGGATGGATTTGAGGCAGGTTTTTGCAAGAATCAATCACCATTCAATGATAATCAAAATTTGATTTTGTATAAAATCAAATTTTCAAAACTGATCAATTCAATCCAATCTTGCCATTTTGTCAAATTTCGAAATTTCTGGACTTTGGTGAGTTACTTGAGTCTCGAGGAAGGAATAAAATCAATCTTTCAATTAATTTTGATTTTATAATTTATTTTAAAATTTAATTTGTATTTAAATGAATAAATTCAAAATTAAATAGAAAAATAAATCAAAATTCATGGCATTGGGCTTGGATATTCCTAATTGTATGAGGAATAAGTTTGGATGAAGAAAAGCAAGCCGTTTGCAAAAATTTGATTTTAGAAGTATCTCTCTTTGTGCATTCTTTCAAAATTGCCCAACTTGTGAATGGTGTAACTTGCTGAATTTTCCACATTTTGAGTGTTCTTGGACTTTTGGAAAGATCTAAGAGTCTTCTAACCAACCTTTTGGTCTCTCTCAATTGGAGTTTCCATGCTCAATATATCTTCAAAACAAAAGTTGACTTTTGTTGACTTTGAAAATGACACCGTAATGTTTTGAGCCATACCTCTCAAATGAAGCATTTTTGGACATTCTTGTGAGACATGAAGTTGTAGAAATTGAATTTCCTTCAAAACAAGAGTTGGTGGAAAAATTTACGAGAAAGTATGAGAAAGTTATGATCGATCAAAGTTGATTGACTTTTCACTAGAAACCTAATTTAGAAAGTTTGACTTTTGAGCAAATCTTGAGTTTTCTTGATGAATCATGATCAACCCTTGATCAAATGATGAATGTAACTTCAAAATGAGGATGTTGACCAAAAATTATGAAGTTTGTTGTATGTTGACCACGATTGACTTTTGTCCATCTGTGATTTTCGACCATCGAGCAATTGCGAGGAAACTTGACTTGTGAGGCTTGAAACTTGACATGGAGAATCTTTGAAGCATATGAGGAGGCATGAAGTCCATTGGAGATGTTGGAAGTTCATCTTGACTTGAGAGATACCAAACCTAGTTTGGGTTGATTGTCTAGGAGAGAGTTTGTACGATCGACTCTTGAAGAATCCTTGAGTAGGGATGTATGAAATGTCTTGAGAGATGGAGGGCAAATTTTGGGGTATGGCTGCCCTGTTCAATCTTCTTGTCTTGGAAGGTTTAGATTGGCATGCGTGCCTTTTGTGACACAGGTAAAGATGATTGAACATACACTGAAATTTGCACTGGTGATCGAATGGGCTTCTGGATGCCATTTGGAGAGTTGAAGACTTATTGGGGAATGAGTCGTCGTGCTAGACTCGGGGTTTTCCATAGGAGAATTGGCGGGGATGGGCTTAAGATGCCATCTGGAAAGATCGATCTTTGAGGAGTGAGCCATCTAGGCTCTGTAAGCCGGGAAGTAGGAGATGGGCTTAAGATGCCATCAGGAGAGTCGTACGCTAGACTTAGTACTCGCCTTTGAATGAAGTTATTGGTTTGTATTGATTTTTAACCAAATATGCAGCATTCTAGAAGTAGAGAAATGTTGATAAGTAGTCGGAGATGGGCTTAAGATGCCATGAAAGTATCGTCATGAATTCTTTTGATAATAAGAGGTCGGAAACGGATCTTAGTCTGATCGCTCGAGGATAATAATGGCAAGATGTGGATATCTTCCCTGTTGTGCATCGGGTGTTGGTCCACTGCCTGCTATCGGAGGATAGATTGTGATCATTCGGATAGGGTTTCCCGTCTAGCTTCGGGTATTAATCCTGGATCCACTGTTGGAGAACAGCGAGGGTGGTCGTTCGGATAGTTTTCCCGTCGAGATTCGGGGCTTAATCCTGGACCAGCTGCCGGAGGACAACTAGGGGCGGTCTTTCAGATAGTTTTCCCGTCGAGATTCGGGGCTTAATCTTGGACCTGTTTGCGTCGGAAGTGATTTTCACCTGTTTTGGAGAAAACAAGAGAAACTTTGATAGAATATTGGTTAGTTTTATGCAAAGTATGATGCATGATGATGTACATGAATGACATATGCATGAATTATGACTTTATGAGAAATGTATGAATGATAGATGTTGTGGTATTTCAAAACATATCCATCTTGGAGAAGATGCGGATGTTCTGCTTGGAGATTTCTGACTTCTGTTTGAGGATGAAGATCCTGAGAAGAAAGATAACTTTGATTCCTCCGGTGCACTATCTGACCAAGTCTTGGGCCCAGAAATTGTTGAGGAAGGTGGAGATTGAGAAGCTCGTTGTTTGGAGATCTCATATATAGACCCTGCTGGGGAGACTCTGAGAGGAAGTTCGTTGGGGATCTTGTATGTAGACCCTGTTTGGAAAAGATTAGGAGGCGCTCTTTGAGGGATTTTAGCGTGATTTATTTGGAGGCGTTTGATGGTATTTGGGAGGCCGGGTTGGGTTGGAATCTACAGCGGGGAATAGAAGATCGATTTTTCCGTGCCTATCGACCAAGTCTTGGGCCGGAAATTTTGAGAATTTCATAAGTAGACCCTCTTGGGGAGGCACAGGAGGTACTCTACTGAGGATTAAGAGGCGCAGGTTTCCTCCGGTGCATTATCTGACCAAGTTCCAAGTCTAGACACTGCTGCTGGAGAAAAGGGGAGTTGTTGGGAGACATTCTGCTGATGATAAATATCTCGTTGGGGATGAAGTGTTATCGCTTGAAGATGGGTGTGTCAGTTCTGTGGAATCAACATGAGGATTTTCCTCTACTCATTGAGGGAGGTTTATGGTGAGCAACACCTCTGGGACCAATCTTGTGGGAACAGTTGGCGACTTCGTAGTCTCTGCTGAGGACATTTCAATTACTTTTGCATGTCACTTTTCGTATGTTGTGAAGAATTTTATTGTCAAGTGCGTATAATCAATCAAAAGCGTTGGACTTATTACAACGACAACAAAAATTGTAAAGAAAAGAACTTGCATTTATTTGAAAGGTGGCGTATGGCCAGTGGTTTGTATACAAGAAGATAAAAGCTATCGGAAACAATCTCGTTAAGTTCAACTATACTAGTACTCATATATTTCAACTATCTCATCTCCTTGTTGTCGGTAGAAAGTGAGTGAATTGATCTTAGCCATTTGAATCTTGAATCTTGATAGTAGTGCAGGCGGTGATCTGGAAGAGACATAGTCGTGCGCTTAAATCTAACTCTTGCCTAGACCGCCCTTCGGGTTTCGATCTCAGGATACCCTTTTTGCCCAAGCCGCCTTTTCGGTTTCGACTTGCGGTGTACATGTTTTATATATATCCTTAACTTTTGCCGAACCTTTTTGGTTACTTGGGATACCTTATTTTGCCTAGGTCGATCGACCTAGCGGGTCTCTTTGTCGTAGTATTTTTTGACTATATCTGCGTTCACGGGTGTGGGAAGTCTTCACCATCCATGGTGCTAAGTATCATAGCTCCAGGGAAAATCGTCTTGACTACAAATGGTCCCTCATGGGTGGGAGTCCATTTGCCCACAGGATCACCTTGTGGAAGAATGATGCGCTTGACTACTAGATCACCGACTTGGTAGACTCGGTGCTTGACCTTCTTGTTAAATGCTCGATCATTCGCTTTTGATAGATCATCCATGGCGAGGCGGACGCGATCGTTTCTCATCAATCAAATTAATGCAGTCAATGATGCGGACGATCGTCTTCGCCTAACTACGTGTCTGGAGGACTCGGTTGAGGTATCTGAACCTCGATGGGTAGAGCGGCTTCCATACCGTACACACAAGAGAGGGGTTGCCCGATGATGTCCGTCTTGTAGTCGATAACCATGAAGCGAAATGGTAACATCTCATGCCAATCTTTGTAAGTCCTTTGTCATCTTACGTAATCTTCTTAATGTTCTTGTTGGTGGCTTCCACTGCGCCATTCATCTTAGGCCGATAAGGAGAAGAGTTGTGATGTTTGATCTTGAGCTGCGTGCGAGTTCGGTGATCATCTTATTGTTGAGATTAGAGCCGTTATACGTGATAATCCTTTCGAGTGCCATCGAAGCGGATAAGATTATGTTTGATGAAGCGAGCCACAACATTCTTGGTAACGAGATGCATCGGTGCTTCACCCACTTGGTGAAATAATCAATTGCCACAAGGATGAAGCGATGTCCATTGGGCCGTGACAGTCTCTCAATCATGTCAATGCCCCATTGCAAAGGGCGAGCTGTTAGAACATTGAGTCGGAGGTATGTGCACTTTGTCTGTATAAATCTGGCATTTGTGACAAGATCGAGCGTAGCGGTGACAATCAGCTTCCATGGTGGACCAATAGTAACCTGTTCTCAAAATCTTCTTAGCCATGGTATGTCCACTGGAGTGGGTACCGAATGCGCCTTCGTGTAATTCTTCCATGATCGTTCCATTTGTTTTACGGTACTACAGTAGAGTAAGCACAAGTCGTGGTTGCGCTTGTATAAAATGTCGTTGCTGAGGAAGAATTTGGATGCAAATCTTCTCATGAACTTCTTGTCATTAACAGATGCCCCTGCGGGATATTCCTGAGTCTCGAGATACCTTTTCACATCGTAGTACCAAGGTTTCTCTTCTGTATCAAGCTCATAACAATATGTTGGTTAAATCAAACTTCTCAATGATGATGCAGGGAGCCTCGTTGTCCCATCGACCTTGAACATGAGGCGACATAGTGTGTCACGTGCAGTGATTCTCTTCTCGTGGAATATGATTGAAAGTGATCTCTTCAAAGTAGGGATCAAACTTAGAACATGTTCTCGTCTGGAATGAGATTGGATGCTTAGTATCCCACTACGCCATGTCGGTGATCACCAAGTTGAGTCTCCATACACTTGCAAGAACTTGATTCTTAAGTCAATAGCGACTTTGATACCCATAATGCAGGGCTTCGTTCGGTCATGTTGTTAGTGCAAGTGAAACATAATTTAACGGTGAAAAGTATGTCCGCTGAAGGGATGTAATGATGTCGCCAATGCCATTGCCAAGTGCGTTTGAGGCTCCATCAAAGACCATAGTCCATCGGGATCCTTGTTCGGGTCCTTAAATGCGGGCACAGTTCTTCTGATCTGTAACTAGTAAAACATCTTAAATGCGGAAATTCGAGCTGCATGGGCCGTAGTCATCTACGACGATGAGCAAATGATGGCTACTACACTTCCTTTGATGGCTTTACGAGAAGTGTATTGAATGTCATATTCAGTCGGGATCATCGCCATTTGCTATTCTTCGGAGAGTGGTTTCTCAAATATGTATTTTATCGGATCCATCTTGGAAACAAGGTAGTGTGAGTCAACATATCTTGTCTTAGTCGTGAGCGTGAGCCAAGCGTTACAAGTTTTCTCGAGTTGTGAGTATCTTGTTTCTGATCGGTAAACTTTGCTAAGGTAGTATATTGCATGATCTTTTCGACCGAGACTCGTCATGTTGCCCCAACACACCATTGAGTTCTCTAACCATCAAGTACATGATAAGAGGTCTTCCTTGATGGCATCGGGATAGGAGGATTACATGGGTACCCCTTGATTTTGTCAAAAGCGATCATGATCGAATCGTTTCATTCCACTACTTGATCTTTCTTAAGTAACTTGAAGATTGGCTCACAAGTAGCGATCAAATGTGCAATGAATACGGCAATGTAGTTCAATCGGCCGAAACCTCGACTTCCTTCTGCATGCGGGGCGGCATCTCTTGAATGGCTTTAACCTTGGCGGGGTCAACCTCAATACCTTTACCACTAACAACAAACCCTAGGAGTTTTCGGATCGACTCCAAAAGTGCACTTGTTAGGATTAAGTCTCAATGTACTTCTTCAACCTATCAAATAGTTTACGCAAATGATCAAGATGTTCTTCCTCGATCGTGATCGAGCTATCATGTCGTCGGCGTAGACCTCTATCTCGTGATGAATCATGTCATGAAATAATGTCACCATATGACGATAAGTGGCGCTGCGTTCTTCGATCGAGCAGCATAACCTTGTGCGAAAGGTGCCCCAGCGTATGTAAAGTAGTCTTCTCCATGTCTTGGAGCCATTTTGATCGATTGTAGGACCATCCATGAAGGAAAAACCTTATCTTTGGCGGTATTGTCGACGAGAACATCAATATGAGGAGGGAAAATCGTCTTTCGGACTCGCTTTGTTCAAATCTCGTAATCCACACACATTCGTACCTTGCCATCCTTAGAGTACAATTACATTAGCAACCTTGTGGGTAAGAGTAGCAGCTAAGAAACCGGTTGAACGCTTCATAACCGGCTTTGATTTTCTCGACATCTCGGGGCGCATCGACGAACCTACATTTCCTTTGGGAAAACCCTCCTTTGCCGGCAATCGGCATGTCTTCGTATGACCAAGCAAAACCTCAATATAGTCTCGTAGCATCACGAACCAACCTTTCTTTGACCTTTGTTTTGAGCCGCTCCTATCTTGATCTCTTTTACATGTATTGATGCAATTCCAACCTCGACTTGCTCTTCGTGTGTTTGTATAACTCGCTCTTCTTCTTGTAGCAATCATGGATTCTCCGGACCTTCACAATCTTCCTCACTTCGTCTTGACGGTAGATCGGATTGTCAAAGTCATATTTAGCAATAGCATATTGTTATTAACGAGATTGAGTGATTACTGCGATGTATCACGTGGGTGTGTGTAAGAAACACATAGCTTTTGAAGGGGTGATAAAGTGAAGAAGAAAACAAACAATTGAATGCAAAAGTCAACGAATTTATTGAATGAAAATACGCAAACAGAGATAATAACCCTGCATAAGCGAGCCATGATGCCGGGCAGGCACTAGTCTTCAAAGTTTATTGTTCAAAACATAAAGAAATACGAAAAGCAAACAAAACAAGAAGCAGTACTCACGGCTAAGGAGATTGGTATGGCGTATTGAGTCTTCTAATTCTGAGCCCTTTATGCAGGTTGGGAAGATCCACTTGCTGATGTCGAGTCGTTGTCGTAGTCTTCTATAGCATGGATTCCACTACGGGTGATTCGGAAGGAAGTTGGCCAAACGCGTTCGCGGTATAATCTTCGACCCTTGATGGTGAAGCCTAAACCGTCTTGTCAAATTTGAAAGGAAGATCGGGGAGCGACCCCGAATAGTACTACCTCCTTGTTCAGCGGCGGAGGCATCTTTCGGGGAAGCCATTACAGGTGGGCGGGTGCAACCGGGGAGTGATGGGAGAGTCGGCGAGGCATGACTCTGGGATTGTTTCAAAAGCTTGGCGAGTCTCGAAGAATTCACCCTCCATCTCGAGATATCGAACGGTAGCATGATGTTGACCATATATTCTTCTTCACCATATCTTGTAACAACCTTCCCTTTCACGGGTACTTGATTTCGATGCAAGGTAGAAGTAGCAGCCTTGCCCATGTATCGAGGGCGTCCAAGTAGGCAAAAGTAAGGCTGACGGATGTCCATGACAAAGAAAGTGGAGTCAAAAGTGGGAACCAACTTTAGCTGGCAGTGAGCTCTCAATCTGTTCGCTTAGAACCATCAAAGCTCTCACAATAATGTCAGGGTCTCGAGAACCAACCCTTGACATCAGTCGATCAGCGATCTTGGTAGGATATTGAAGCGAGAACCGGTATCCACCAAAACATGAGATAAATGCGCCCTTGCATTCGAGATGTGCAAGGCTTTGTTGTGTTCTTTCGGAAGAGTCAAATCGACATCGAGGCCTAGGCGTTGTTGGGCAGGCTAGCAATACAAACTTGAGGTCGATGGTAGTGTCTTGCGGTACATGAGCATTCTTGAAACTTCACAGGCGTTGGCATGAGCCTCGAACACAAGAGCGAGCAAGCATGGAGATCTTGGGCGGAGTCGTCCCATTTGTTCCAACATTGTAGTCACTCTTCTTGATAATCTTGAAATTTCCTCCATTTCTCGTTTGGAGGTGTCTTGATAACTTCTTTGGTACTTGGTGAAGCAGGATGAGTCGGTTCTTTCCTCTAGCTTGGGAATGGATTGAATAGATGGGAATCTTTGAGTCGCGGTCTTTTGGAGGAGAATATTTGGAAGAATACTCTTCGATTCTGGTCACCTTACTTGATCAGGTGATGTTGTCAATGTTAGGAATGGTAGATTCATTGTAAGATCTTCAATGGTCAAGGGTCTTGCTTGGCGCCATAGTAAACATCGACTCCATAATCCCGGAATAGCAGCCGGTCTGGAACGGTCTTGTGAGAGGTGCCACTTCTGAGCCACGGGATCAGAGAGGAAATCCTTATAGTGTTATCGACAGTCTTACGGAAATCGTCACCATCCGGTCGCCTTAACATTTTCAAGAGGAATTTTGTAGCTATCGAGGAACAATGTATTTCACCATGTAATCATACTTACCACTTGGCTGCCCCAAGGTATCCCACACGGATGGTGTTGTCTCATTCACATCGTCGATCTTGACTTAGACATATCTTCACGACACGCGGTGGTTTGAAATAGTATCTCACGGTTATCCATCATGCCCGAACACGTCTTCTCGACCAAGCACAACCATCGGTGCGGATGGGCACCAACGACAATTCTCTGGGCATCTGGTTGACTTGAAACTGCGACAAATTCTTCTTAACGATCATCGGAGGAATGGTCAGTCATCTATGTTGAAAACATAAGTATCGTCCTGTGACATTGGAACTCTTGTCATGGTTAGGCATAGGGCGTTGATCACATTGGTCTCAGCGGGAGGACAAACTCAATCTGCAGCTTCGATCATATCTTGAATCTTGTTCTTGAGCCCAACAATCATCGATCTGTCGGGGCTATTGGAATGGTAAGCACACTTAGCATTAGGATTGTATCTCGGAGAGGAAGTGTTGACATTAGGAGGATCCCTCAAGGTGTCGGCTCGCTTTCAACATGTGTTGCAAGGCTTGCGACAAGGCATGTTGATCTTCGTAAAGCATCTTCGTGGCGTTAAGCTACTGCGTTGTCTCGATGAGGTTGTCTTGATGTAGGATTGGAGACCCTGGCCCACCAGTTGAACCGCGGTCGGTCTTGGCTCGACTTTTACGATCCTACGGCATTAGCCTCTTTCTTACCACCAAAGATCTTTTCGCGAATTGGAAGATGACTCTACATGAATCTTTCCACTCTTGATACCGGCTTGATCGTTCGCTTTGTCAAAATCGATTCGGTGAATCGGTGAAGGTTTCAATCGGATGATTGAAGAATGGACTGTCGGTGTTCCATAAACATATCAACTAACTCCTATTAGACAAGGGTGGGTGAACTCTGCACTAGATCTCTCCATACAGGCATACTCCTTGAACTTCTCATCCACGACCCATAGACATGCTTTGTAGTTGCATGCAGTGGGTGTCAATTCAACATTGTACTCATATTATGCGTAGAAAGCATCACCAAGTCACTCCAAATGCGGATCGGTCATTCTCTGGTGATAATACCATTCAAGCGAGTTTCGGTCAAACTCTCTTGAAAATAATGCATCCCAACTTTACATCATCGGTGTGGGGATTGATCTTGAACATAGGACTTCAAATGTAGCTTTGGGCGAAATACCTACTTGGCAAAAGTTGGAACTTTGAACTTGGAGGAATCTGACAGAACAAGACTCGGATCATCAAAATTCAGGGACATCTTGAGTTTTCCTGACATTGACGGTCTTCAAGTTGTTTGTACCTATCATCTTCATCGGAGTATTGGCCATCATCATTAGTTCTTCTCGGGGCTGGTGGCCTTCACCATTACCCTTGTTACTTTGTTGGTCTTGACACTTCCTTCGAGAGCTCATCAGGTGACCCTCTTAGGGACCTTTGTGGCGTATGTGCCCGATTGAAGCCAACCTTCTTCTTCTTTGATGAGCTTCTTGGATCTTCTTGGTTGGACCAAGGTGGTGAACATGCTGGCCCAGGCATTCGGGCTGAAGATCTTTTACGGTCTGTTCGAGCCATTGCTAAAATAAATAGCGAGAGAATGAAAAACCAATCTTCAATGTACTGTGATGCAATGTTGTGCTATGATATGCAATGTTTATCGAATACAATGCAATGTTTTCAAGGACCTTAGAGATTTAAATTTGTTAAACAAGCAATGAACAAACATTTATTAGTACTTCTTTTATTCTTTTTCTTTTTAAGTACAAGAGATAGTTCAAGACACTAAAAGAAAAACAGATAAATCAAAAAGCTCTAAGTCTCCCACGGGCGCTTCCTCTTGGTGCCAATGTAGGCGTTGATGTTTCGCTCCTCGTGAAGCGACTTTGTCAACTCTAGTACTTTCTTCTGCTTACATATGAGCTTCAAGGTATCCCTCTCTTCTTTAGTTGAATCCAAGATCTCTTGAGTCTTCAAAATCGGTAGGCATGTCGGGATGGATAACAATATAGATCGTCACCTATAGCAGGAGTTCCATAATTCTTGGTAAAGCAGACGTGAATGGCATCATGAGGTTTGAGCTCGAGCTCGCACCCATTTGAGGTAAGGTTCCCAAGGAATGGAGTTCGGTGCCCCAAAGTCTTGGTATCAGTCTTCTTTACCATGCCCACATGTATGAACCTTCGGTAATGCGGAGATCGTGATTGTGGTAGAACACAATATCTTGGAGAGCATATCATGTGGACCATCTCTGAGAGCAAAACCAAGCGGCGTGAGCTAGAGAAGGTTGTAAGTAATACCTCCCTTATACCAGTAGTGGTACATTAGAAATTCTCCACAGCTCGATGAATGTGAAGTCCTTTTGAGAGAAAAGGCTCCAACGGATGCTGAATGAGAAGTGACATTAGCCTTTGAGACCATCTCAACCTTTGTTCATTCTTCAAAGCGATGGAGGAAGGTGCGAAATAAACCACTTGGAAGTAGCAGGATCTGACACATGAGAGTTCCTTGTCTTTTTGATAATACGAGTGTGGAGAGAATGTGGGCATCCCAGTAAGGTAGGCGGATTGCGGGTAAGGAACAACTTGATGGCGTTGACATCTATGAATTGATCGAGTTAGGAAATAGAACCAAACAATAAATTAGCAAGGCCACAATGTCTTCGAATGCATGGAAACTCATAGCTCTGAGGAATTCTCGGGCTTTCTTAATTAAGAACTTGGCAAGTAAACCCTTAACTCCACTTCAGTTTCCCAATTGGCTTGATGTCGGTACTTTAGATGTAAAGGCGATGCAATGTCTTCGTGCTTAGGAACCTTTTCTAAGCCGGTGAATGGCATTTGGTCAAGAATAGGTACCAAGTAGCTTAGAGAACTCTCAGGTAGGAACCAATGATAATGCGGAATGTAAAGCAATGGTGTTTGGATCGAAGCGCTGAAATAGGACATACATCATATCTTCTTCAAAGCGGAGATAACCAAATCAAGTAGATAACCATGTCTTTTGATGAGCGAGCATGATCGGGAATCTAGGAAACCAATTCTTTGGTGAGAAGGGATACCCGTGAAGTTGATTCGGATAGTCTTTCTAGAAGCCATAACACCACAAAATGAACAAGATAAATCCTAGGTCCTTGAAATAGTTAGAAATGATATGCAATCACGAATGATGTCATGATGTCATGTTTAGCACACCTGAGCAATTCACACAATGAGCCTATGTTTAAACTTGCGTGAGAGTCTGGTGATTACCCACCAAAAGTTTGAGTTGGTTCATCTGTCTATAATAATGCTAGGGTTCTAGGAATCTCATATCATTGATCTTTCTCGGGCGTTTATTTCAATCTGACGACCAAATGGTCGATCGAAAATATCCGTCGATCTCAATGGCGTAGCATCGGTATCAACCAACCTCGGTCTACACAAAGTCGACCATCCGCTACCATCTAATGGCTAAGATGGGTCAATTAAGGTTCTAAAAGTTTAGTTAGCGCTTGATGACACCATGAAGCAAATACTATCCTCAACTTGGGAATGAAGAGTATCGGGACAACCAAAGTGTCACGCGTAGCCATCATGTTGACCGTTTGATATCGTCTAGCAGTCCTGACGATTGTTACTACTTACCTAAAAGGCCGGGATCGGGTGTAGGATCCCCACAATGTAATACCAAGCAACATAAAATAAAGCAAGCAAGTCAAGCGAAGCGTTAAAGGTTATCTAGAAATCCTTAAGGCAATTCTCTCTTTAGGGTGTGTCCCAGTGATCGCGATTACATGTCTGGTGAAGACTTTGTAGGATTTTTGTATCAAATGTCGAGATAGCAAGAGTCGCCACCGACTTTTATTTTATCAATTAAGGGAAGGTAAAAGTCGAGAAAAAGACCTTTAGATTAGTACAGGAGAATGGTTATGAAAGGGAAGGTATTAGCACCACTTTCCATCCGTAGTTATCTCGGGCTCTTAGTTGCTCTAGATTACTTTTTAAAATTGATTTACGTGTGTTTGACAAAAAATGTTTTGAAAAAGGCATTTCGCTTTGACTTTGTAATGATTCATGTAGGAATGTATACAAAGTGTTTGAAATGTTTAAAAAATTTGAACTTTGAAAAAGAGTGTGTGGTGTGAAAGCATTTGGTAGGCGAGCAAAGACTTATTTACCCACTCGGGGTGGTGGTTTTGTACTTCGTTCCTTTAGAATAGCGCTAGCCGTACCATTAGTTAGTAGGTAGCTCCATTCGTTGGATGTAGGCGGGACATTCGAAGGGTCATCGGATGGTGTAGAAGGCAACTTGTAGGGTATCCTAGCACATTCGAAGGACTATCACCATTTTCGTGGCGACAATCGGGTCAAGATCATGTATTAGGAGGCGACATCGTGGGTATTATGATCTTTGTATCGAAGGGACTATGATGATTTGTTTTGAAGGCAGCGGTGCTAGAATACCTCTACGTTCGAGGGGACATGACCATTTGTAATCGTAAAAGGCAACGAGAGAATTACCTAAAGGGTGCGTGTGTGAGAGAAGTGTGTTGAATTGAGTATTTTATCTTGCAAGTTAGTGGGCTATGTTCATTATTATCTTGCCATACTGCGCCTAATTACTAGCAATTGATAGGGTGCGGGAAAGTAAAAATCACGAATGTAAAATGCGGAAAGTAAATAATCTGCGGCTATTACAAGGCTGGGATACATAATTTTAAAATCAGGAAATAAAATCCTAAGTTAAACTATTACATCCGTTATGAAATTCAAGATCGTCAGGCGAAAAGATGGGAGAATGTTGGAAAAATACAATTTTAATTGGGACATGATAATAGTATTAAAAATAATTTTTGGGATTTTTAGATGTAATTTAGTTTACAATTAAATGCATACAAATGTATGTTTTAATTTAAATTAAATAAAGATTTTCAGGATAATAAAGAAAATATTTTGAAAGAAATATATAATATGAATAAATATATGTATTAAAAATGGTGAGAATCAGACAAATGGTGGGTGGACCCCTCGTGTTGCTTCGTCTCGCGCCCAAGAACTTCATCGATTCTTATTTGAATTACGGGCATTTTTGCGTCGGCCTCGGGCGGCGTTATGACCCCTGCAAATTCAAAAATCCGGCCAGACGATATAAATTCAATTCAAAGGCATGGTTCGATTAGATTCATCATTCTAAACATGATGAGTATGTTTTAGTAATTTATCCTGTTTCATGTGATCCCAATTGGTCCATGGAACCCTAGCTATGCAAGTTCGATTCGGCCATGAAAATTCAATCAAACTATCGAGAAAAGCTTGCAAACTTCCATCTAAACACAAAACAAACCACAAAACATGTTAAAAATGCATGAAATTAAAAATACGATTTTGAATTTTCTTGGACAAAGCCAAATTCGATTACTTGATTGAATGGTTTTGTGCAATGTGAAGTCTGGATCGATTCTGAATGGCACGGAACAAGATGGAATGCTCAAATTGCTTGAAACCACACGAATCCAGGTAACTTGTTGCTTGAGAGGCACTGATTTTGACTTTTAGGTTAGGGTTTAAGGCAATTTTTCGTTCTCTTTTGATTGGTATGCATCAAGTATTTATATTGGATGGATTTGAGCAGGTTTTTGGAGAATCAATCACCATTCAATGATAATCAAAATTTGATTTTGTATAAAATCAAATTTTCAAAACAATCAATTCAATCCAATCTTGCCATTTTTTCAAATTTCGAAATTTCTTTGGACTTTGGTGAGTTACTTGAGTCTCGAGGAAGGAATAAAATCAATCTTTCAATTAATTTTGATTTTATAATTTATTTTAAATTTAATTTATTTAAATGAATAAATTCAAAATTAAATGAAAAATAAATCAAAATTCATGGCATTGGGCTTGGATATTCCTAATTGTATGAGGAATAAGTTTGGATGAAGAAAAAGCAAGCCATTTGCAAAAATTTGATTTTAAGTATCTCTCTTTGTGCATTCTTTCAAAATTGCCCAACTTGTGAATGGTGTAACTTGCTCAATTTTCCACATTTTAGTGTTCTTGGACTTTTGGAAGCTCTAAGAGTCTTCTAACCAACCTTTTTGGTCTCATCTCAATTGGGTTTCCATGCTCAATATATCTTCAAAACAAAAGTTGACTTTTGTTGACTTTAAAATGACTGTAATGTTTTGAGCCATACCTCTCAAATGAAGCATTTTTGGACATTCTTGTGAGACATGAAGTTGTAGAAATTGAATTTCCTTCAAAACAAGAGGTGGTGGAAAATTTTTGAGAAAGTATAGAAAGTTATGATCAATCAAAGTTCGGTTGACTTTTCACTAGAAACCTAATTTAGAAAGTTTGACTTTTGAGCAAATCTTGAGTTTTCTTGATGAATCATGATCAACCCTTGATCAAATGAGAATGTAACTTCAAAATGAGGATGTTGACCAAAAATTATGAAGTTTGTTTGTATATTGACCACGTTGACTTTTTGTCCAATCTGTGATTTTCGACCATCGACAATTGCACGAAGAAACTTGACTTGTGAGGCTTGAAACTTGACATGGAGAATCTTTGAAGCATATGAGGGCATGAAGTCCATTGGAGATGATGGAAGTTCATCTTGACTTGAGATACCAAACCTAGTTTGGGTTGATTGTCAGGAGAGGTTTGTCGATCGACTCTTGAAGAATCCTTGAGTAGGGATGTATGAAATGTCTTGAGAATGACCATATCCGTACTTGGAGTGATTTGGCTGATGCTTTCTGAGGCGATATAGTACAATCTTGAATTGACACCACTGCATGCAACTACAAAGCATACATGGGTCGTGATGAGAAGTTCAGGGTATGCTCGAAATGGAGATCTAAGGATGATTAAAGCCTTGCTGTCCAATAGGGAGTTGGTTGATATGTTTATATTAGGAACACTAACGGGCCCATTCTTGATCATCGATTGGAAACTCTTGACAGTTCACCGGTACGATCTTGACAATGACGTATTAGGCTGGTATCAAAGTGGAAAGATTCATGTAGAGTCATCTTGAATCTTTGGAAGATCTTTTGGTGGTAAGAAGAAGCCAATCGCATGTATGATCGGAAAAAGCCGGAGCCAAGACCGACCGTGCTCTCTCAATCTGTGGGGCAGGTTGTGATCTCGATCTGTCGGCCCACCTCGGACGAGACAACGGCGTGCTTGAGCGTGCCCGCGAGGTTTATGAAGATCAACGTACCATTGTCATAAGCCTTGCAACACATGTTGAGCGATAACCTTGAGGATCCTCCTCAAAACATCAACACTTCCTCTCAGGATACATCCTAATGCTAAGTGTGCTTACCATTCCAATAGCCGGGACACGATCTTGATGATTGTAGGGCTCACGAAGAACAAGTCAAGATATGATTGAAGCTAGCGGTCGAGTTTGTCCCTCATTGAGACTCAGATGTGATTAACGCCTATGCCTAACCATGACAAAGAGTTCCAGTATTGTGGAAGATACTTATGTTTTCAATATAGATGACGACCATTCTCTGATGAGAAGAAATGTGCAACCGGTTTAATCAGGATGCCCGGAAATTGTCGTTGGTGCT